>JAMRYI010000899.1:0-62460 GCA_029231635.1 Ditylenchus weischeri | reverse complement strand
AAACACGATTTCGGTACATGATTGGATAATGAACTCCTGCCCCCAAATGTTGAATAGGGCCGAAATTTTGATAAAAATAAGTAGATCTGCACTCTAGAGCCTCACTTAGATCCATGTCCCTACTTGTGCAGCCCCAGAGTGCGGATCTTCTTAACTCTATCTTCACTTTGAAAGCAATATCTTCTTCACCAATTTTTTTTAAGTAAGATTTTAAGTAAAAAAGTGTAATTTAGCCGAGAATTGCAAAGACAACGTACCAAAAAACAAAAAGAAAGGTTACTGTAAGCGGCGCATGTACACCTGTGAGGAAGGGGTGAGGTTATTGAAAAAAAATTAATTTTTAATCAATTTTAAAAGTTCAGAAACATATGGACGCAGTCCGAAAGGCTTGCAACTTCACATGCGCTTTGTGCATACCTGAAAACTTTGTGCGAAGACCTGGACGCTACCAAGTAAGTTTCGTTTTTCATTTTTTTTAATTTAAAGTCTGAATTATTTTTCATATTCTCATTACGAAATCGTTACATAATAGTTCCAAAAATGGCCAATTTCAGCACATGTATTTTTAGGGTTGTCGAATCGAATATTCGATTTCGAATATTATTCGTAATTATTCGAGAAACTTCGAATATCGAATCTAATATTCGAAATTTCGAATACTCAAAAAGCATATTTAAACACCCATTCGTCTCGTCTCAAAATTTCGAATATTCAAAAATTGTTCTTGAACACGCGTTCGTCTCGTTTCGATATTTGATTCACGATTTTCATTCCGGAGTACCTTCAACTTTGTCCCACCTTCTCTTCTTATAAACCTTGGGATCAATTACCAGTATGTGTCATAACTCTTCGTATTTTTTTCGAATTTTTAGTCAGAGTTTTTCTTTTTCAGTTTTTCTTTTTCGCATATTTCTTCATGAAATTCTTCATTTTTCATTGAAATGTGACTTGTATTCAAATTGAGCATGTTTTAGATGCCTCGAGGCCTTGTGCGCTCAAGACCGGCCGGATTTTTTGTTAAAGGGATTTCAAAGCTGCAGGAAAGATGGGAGAAAATTGTTGAGGCCGAAGGAAATTATTTTGATGAATGATAGTTGCTGTTATGAAATATGTCATGCGTTGCTTTGAATAAAGATTTCACTGTTATTGGAAATGATTTTCTATGAAACAAATGAAGAAATATGCGAAAAGAAAAAATCGATTCTGACTAAAAATTTGAAAAAAAACGCGAAGACTTATGACACATACTGGTAATTTCAGCACCTGCCAAATGTCAAGCCACGTCTGGAGTTTGTTCAAGAAGGAAGGCAAGGAAGCAGTTTGCAAATGCGGATCACGTCTTGTGCTGGGGAAGAGTGAACACCTACCGCCACTGCTGCATTCCGAAAAGTACAAGGAGAGAGGTCAACAGTTTTCAAATTGGTAGGCTTATTGTTATTTTAAGAACAAATAGAAACTCAAATCTATATTTAAGGCTGTCAAAACGCGGTGGAACTCGACGGCAGAAAGTTTACGATCTCTGAAGTCTCACAAGCATCATTTGGCTCAATACGCGGAGGAAAATCCCGAGTGCATAGTGTCAAATCATATCAGGTCTCTTTCGGAAGCGGATTACGACCTCATGGATGAAGTTCTCAATATCGTTACTCCTTTTGAAGACTGTACCAAAATGCTTGATGATGTGAATTAGATCGTGTGAATCTGATAAATGTTTGAATATCCGATAGAAAAATCCTCCAAAAACCAGAATCAAAAGCCTCAAATACCGAATATCGCTTCGAATATTCGAAAAATTCGAATATCGAATCAAACGGAATATTCGAAAATTTCGAATGCTCGACAACCCTATGTATTTTAAAAACTGAAAATGTTAATATTCCATAGTTAATACAGTCAACTCATGATTTAACGTAGTCCAAAAGGTTCGTTTACCACAATTTTTGAAGCTTTTCACTAGTTGTCTTTAGCTAGTCTAATCCAAAATATCGCAAGGATTTCGATTTTGCCGATCGTTTTTGTGCATTAAAACACTTTTGCCGTAAAGACCCACGCATCTCGATTTAACGTGCACCTCACCAGAATTCAGGTGTTAGGCGTGAGGAAAACTATCAGCGAAATCTGAATCTTTGCAATTTTCGGACTAGGCTTACCATTCAGAACTAAACGAAAACTTCAAAAATTGAGGCGGAAACGAATTTCCTCGTTAAATCAAAAGTCGGCTGTAACTCGAAATTGCAAATTCTGGTGCGTTTGTTGAGCTCAGCGCAAATAATAATTTTACATCAATAAAAAAATTCTAGGATATTCAAAATTTGTAGAAAAAAGTACATTTTTGAAAAAGTAAATTTTGACTACAGGGCGACACAAAATTACTCGTCGAAAAACTTTTATTTAAAGTTTTTGAATTGAAATTTGTGGTCGCATTTCATTCGCGTTGCTGTGCTTGGTAAAAAGTGTTTTTATATGTCTAAAAAAATCTTATGAAACTTCTTCCAGGTCGCTCCCAGGTAGTGCAATTACTGTCATCGATTTTTTCTGGGGAAATCGATAGGGCTAGGAGCTAAACAAGCATATTTTTTAAAAATGGTGCAGTAATTTTGTGTCACCCTGTACTTTTGACAAAAAGTATCATTTTATTGTTGTATTTTGAATGCTATTTTAAAGCAAAAAAAATTTGACTAAAACTTTTTTAAATAAAAAGATTTTGGGTCTCGAAAAAGTACAATTCTTTTCAAAAATACAGATATCAGCTCTGGCATTAAAAATTTGAATTAAAAAAGTTTAGGCAAGCTCTTTAAGTTAAGCCTTATCAAGAAATTTTACGGCTTGCCTATAAAACGACAATTAGAGAAAACAACAATCGCTTATAACGTAAAAAAGACAAAATAACAATTAAGGATTTAGCCAAAAATGTTTTTAAATTGTTTGGCACGTCGTCTTTTTTGCCAATACAGAATAAACCCGTTTCGTCGGCATTGAAAATATCATCTGCTGGGAATTCCGCCAGCGCCTCAGATAGGACCTGCTGCTGCCACTCGTGAAGTGAATTGACGTCAACTGCTCCGGCTTCCCCTTGCATATCTTTGAAGCGAATTCCATGACGATCCTTGAACTTTTCGAGCCATCCTTTGCTTGCTTCGAAGTCGACAATTCCCATTTCAGCCGCAATCGCCAGCGCCTGTTCCTTAAAGTAAATAAGTGAGACTTGGAAAGGCTTGATAAACAAAAAACAACAAAACAAGTATCAGTACCTTTAGTAAATCACCACTCACTGCAACGTTTTTGCTTCTGACTTGCTTGTGCCAAACTAGAAGAGCCTCCTCCATTTGTTCATGCTTGCCCGGCTTAAGACGCACTCGCTTTGCTTTGCTTCCACTATCGATGGCGGCCAGAACAGCTTCTTTTTCCTTCAGAATTCCTATGATGGTGCTTCTGGAAATGCCGAAATTCTTTGCCAGCTGATGGTTGCCCTTCTTTGATGACGTCAATGATTGCTTTCTTCTCTTGCAGAGTAAGTCCTCGTCTTTTTCTTGGAGTTGACATCTTGAAATAGCTAAAACGAAAAGAAGATAAAATATGAACACAACAAACGCCAACAATAATGAGTTAGTCGTTATCGTTAAATAAGGGCCTTAAATAGTTGACAAGGGGTCGTTAGTTCATTTTGGCTTGGCTAAGTAGTCAGTTTGCCAAGACTGAGTCAAGAAGCTTTTCAATTTGAGAATGGAGTTCCTTAGTGGTCATTGCAAAAGCTATTTAGTTTTTAGAAGAGAAAATAGGAAAGGCGGCAGTTGCAGCTGTGAAAAAGAAGGGAAGAAGGGATTACGTAAATAATACTTTGCACACCACCAGTGAAATATTGGTCAAAACAGTGATGGTCAAAATGTATTCTGGCAAAAAAGACGATCTGCCAAACAATTTAAAAACATTTTTAGTGATTGTCGTTTTACGCTAATTAGCCAAACCCTTAATTGTTATTTTGTCTTTTTTACGTTATAAGCGATTGTTGTTTTCTCTAATTGTCGTTTTATAGGCAAGCCAATTTTACAAATCTAGTTTTTTTTAAATAATTTCAGATGTAAGCGCTGGAAAGAACGCAACTTTTGCTTGAATGGTGAATACCCTCTGTCAGCCAAATTGTACCACTGTTCCAAGACCTGTGAAATGTGTCCACCCAAGAAATAATTCTACATCTCTTCTACCAAACTTTAAAACGTTTATTTGGAGTAAAATGTTTCGCGATGTATTTTTTTTTAACATCACACATATATTATGCATTGGGTGTTCACCGAAGCTTGTTTAAATACTTTATTGAAATCCTATGGTCTTCTCAAATGATTCTGAAATTCTACGTTAAAAAAGATGCAAAAAGTAATTAAATGCGGTGGTGGGACTTTTACGGCTACCTTTTGACACTGATTTCCACTAAATTGAAGGGTCGCTGTATTGGGGTTTTAAATATTTTAAAACTTACGAGCATACCTGCACGCTCGGAAAAATCGGCGCCGACGCAACAGTTAATCTGACGCCTATTTTAGGCGCCCGGCGCCTGCGCCGGAAATGTGAATATCGGCGCCGGGCGTTAAGTCTGGAAAAGAACTTTTCTTCAAGTTCATTGCTTTCTTTGGCATATCTATAACAGCCGATCAGGCTGGCGATGCTATTTTTGGAAACAGTGAACAGCGAGTCGAAGAAATGGTGAATAACTATCTTCATCAAATGGTGGAACACATTAAAAAGAAAAAGGCGAATGACGGTGGACTCATTTGATTTTCTTATGATCGAAATAAAAATTTACTATGAAGTTTACTCTAGGTTCACTGCAACAAAATTGCAACAAAATGCAACAAAAAATGCAACATAGAAACTATTTTAATCAAAAAAAAGTTGTCATGATCGGGCTCTAAGTCTCCTAAAAATTGGCGCCGGCGCCGCTGTCAAATTGGCGCCGGCGCCGCTGTCAAATTGGCGCCGGCGCCCAAGCTATTTTTGCTATTCGAAGGTCCTTACGACCTTTTGGAGAAAGAAAATCAAAAAACGGCAACTTAAATAGTCATTTTAACATAGTAGAAATATATGTCAAAAGGTAGCCAGTAGTTTAGTATCTCCTTTTTGTGCGGGTAGCTGGAGGAGTGAAAGAGAAATATTGATATTTTAAGAATTTTCAAATGTCTCCACGGATCGACTGTGGCGCCTCGTTCAATAAATCTCGTTCGTTGAGGAATCAGGTACTTGTTTCAAATCTTTTTTCATTTGTTATTATATATTTGGCTTAGTTCTTTTTCTTGGTCTCTATAATGAGCCATCATTTGTTTATTAATGATAAAAATAGAGGGTATAAGTGCTCAAAAGAAATGAGGTTCACCAATGGGCACTTTAGGGGGTACATTCATCGCTTTAACTTAAGTTTGATCCAGAATCTAGTACTTTAACAACATAATGCAGCGATCAAAGGTAACTGGCCGCACAACTCACCCGATCTGACGGTGATGGACTATTTCGTCTGGTCATACCTGCAGTCGAAAGCGTGTTCCAAGCCCCACAAAACAATTGTTGCTCTCAAGGCTTTGCTGGTAAAAGAATGGGATGCGATTTCACAACAGATGATTTAAAATGCTAATACATAAACAGGGGAGATTTCCCGAAAATTCGGAAATCGGTCAGGCAAGGGCTTACGTACAACTTTTTAAAATGCAGCAGTGATTTTGTGTCAGCCTGTATATAGGTAACCTGCTCAGTTTAATTAGCTTGGGTGACCAAGGCAATCGGTCAACCTTTGGTAACCAGTTTCTGAAAATTTAATTTTTCAGTCTGTATTGCGAGGGTTAAAACGATTCTGTAATTAACAATTTTTAGGTTAAATTTTGTAAAAAAAAGCAACACTTTGCTCAAACCTGTTACCTGTAACTGCAACTCTTAAAAAAACAACTGGGAGGACCAAGGCAAAAGTGTTGCCCCTAAAAGTGAATAGGGCTATAAATGTTTTTTATTCCGTTTTGTTGGAAAAACGAATTCAATTATAATGTAAATTTATGTTTTAACAATAATTGTATTAGTATACAGGGTAGCGCAACTTTTTCGCCCTAGTTAATTTTTGCCATAACTTTTTGAATTTTTGTTGTTTTGACGAGATCTTTTTTTTTGTTAGATAGAGGAGACTTTGGCAAATTTTTTGGTACCGAACATTCATTGTTCGCCTGACTTGACGCCATGTGACTTCTTTCTCTGGGGTTGGATCAAAAACAGGGTCTACACAACATGGATATGCTCCGGACAAGAATCGAACAAGCCTTCGCCGAGCTGCCTCAGGAGATGATCAACAAAGCAATTGGAGCCTATGAACATCGTCTAGAAATGGAAGAAGCACAGAGCAAGAATACGCAGATTAAAAATTTGAACGTTCTCATAAATTGTTGTTGATTCCTTTTTGTTGATTTATCGTCATCATGAATAAAATTTTATTGCAAATGTTTGGTACCAAAAAATTTGCCAGAGTCTCCTCTATCTAACAAAAAAAAAGATCTCGTCAAAACAACGAAAATTCAAAAAGTTATGGCAAAAATAAATTTTTTACCCAAAATATTATTGCATGAGAATGAGTTAAAAAGTATCAATAAACAGTTTTTAGTACTTTTCGAAAAAAATACAATCGAGTGCTGGGGATAAAGGTTGATTGACATCTGCCTCTAAAACATTTATTTGAATTCCCTGATTTTAATAGGACACATGGCGCTCGTCTAGAATCCGTTTCCGTTTTTTGCCTTTGTCCCCTCTGTTGTTTTTTGATTAAAAATATTTTTAATATTTTCAAATTTGTGCAAAATATTCTGTCAGTACTTCTTCAAATTTGTTTTTACACCAGATGCGTTTCACTTTGGTCACAGAAGCTGTTGTCCGCCAAAATATTTGCTTAATGACTACTATATATGCAGATGAATATTATAGTGGGTGTGTAAGTCCAAGAATGCTGTGTGCTCTACCAAGTCCATTCGATCAGGGTCATTTTTCATTACCTCGAATTTTTCTCTATCATCAGCTCTGATACTGTGTTACATGTGGGCCGCCAACTTTGATAACATGCACATATGTCAAGAATTGCAGCTCGCCAAGCAAACCGTTGTCGATTGGTTGAACTTCTGCCGAGAAGTCAGGCTAAAGTTCGCTATCCTTAATTTTAGTTATTGCAACAACGTAACAGCTATTGGTAGTCCTACATTTTTTTACATTTGAGGCTATAGTTTTGTACACATTTTAAGGCAAAGCATTTGCATTTCGTGATCCTGATCGGAAGAAGAAAACTCTGTTGAAGATTATCAGGAAAAAAATCTAGCGGGGAGCAACAATAATCTCAGATGATTGGCCAGCATATCGCAAGTTGTGGGCTCGTTATAAGCATTTCGTTATTTGTCACAAGAAAATTTTTGCTAGGTTTGGTAAACAGCACTTTGAAAATCGGAGTTTTCATCAGTAATTTAGGACTCATTGTGATGAACAGTCTAATCTTCTGCGTGCGCACACCAACAAGGTAGGGGATTCTGGATCCATGTTAAGCATAAGATCAAAAGAATTCGTGGGACAAGCGAAGCATTGAGATCGTCGTACGTAAGTAAAGCTGTGTTAAGACAAAATTGCAAAGTTAGCAAAAAGAATATTTTAGAATTCTTCTTCGAGCGAGTTTCCATGATTCATCGTATTGATAATTATGAAATTTAAGTTGTGTAAAATGTTTATTCCTGCAGCTATGTGTTTCGCATAATAAATGAATTCTTAATCACCTTGGTCAAGTTTAGGGTTGTTACACAGTTGACTCGATTTTTCAAAAAATTTTGACCTTATTTCTTGTTTTTATGCAAATTTTTTTCCAAAATTTTTGAGCAGGTCACCCCACGATTGAAAGCTTGGGATGTCAGCTACACAATGGTATATAAACTTTTCAGTTAAGTATACAAAAATATGTCTATTTTATGGCAAACATTTTCGACTAATTTCGACTAATTTTCGACTAATTAGTAAATTAGTCGAAAATGTTTGCCATAAAATAGACACATTTTTGTATACTTAACTGAAAAGTTTATATACCATTGGGTGGCCAACATTCTAGGCTTTCAAACGTGGAGTGACCTGCTCAAAATGTTGGAAAAAAATTTGCATAAAAACAAGAAATAAGGTCAAAATTTTTGGAAAAATCGAGTTAACTGTGTAACAACCCTAGTCAAGTTACAACAAATCAATAAACAACAGGCGGGACCAAGGCAATTTTAACTCAAAAACAATAGGGGGGGGGCAAGGCAAAAAACGGAAACGGATTCTAGACTAGTGCCACTGTAATTAGTTTAAAAAAATAAGATATACAAATAAAAAACATGTTTGCACTATGCTTCACTGGTAGCAGCAGAGCTACTGAATCGTTTTGTAAACTCTGCTGGTTTATCTGTCGCAAATTTGCAGAACAGAATACTTGCCTAAACATTTTAAATGTAAAAGAAACTAAGACTAAATAAAATTAGAGCCTACAACAATCATTATAACAGCCAGTACAATAAACACATTTCTCCAATCTCCTTGATCACTTTCATCCTTTACAAACACAGTCATAACTGCTGGACCAATGAGCAGGGAAAGACCGCGAATAAACTCAATGTTTGATATTATGAATTGGTTGTATTGTCTGAAATCACAAGCTTTTAAACAAAAACCGCAAGGCATTAAAATTTAATTAATTTAGCAATTTAAACTTCAGATCATATTTTTTCGAGAGAGAATTGAAACGGAGTTAGAAATACAACTTTTGCTAGCTTCTTATGCAATTTGAAAGCGATCAAAGTTTGTTTTTGATTACCGTAAAAACTCTAATAGAAACCCCGGGGTTACTATTAGGTTGTCTCAAAAGTTTGCACCGCGTTGCCTTGGTCCCCCCTGTTGAAAATTTTGTAGACCGCACACCGCTCGGCTGACTAAACAGAAACTTATCGACCTCGAATGGGAAGTCTTGCCGCATCCGCCGTATTCGCCTGACCTTGCTCCATCGGACTATCATCTCTTTCGATCGCTTCAGCACTTCCTTCGTGGTAAAGAATACGCAACAGTTCAAGCAATTTCAGAAGATATTGATCGTTTCTTTTCTTCAAAGCCAGCCGGATTTTATGTCAAGGGAATCAGTCGTCTTCAAGAACGCTGGGAGAAAGTTGTGGAATTTGATGGAGATTAATTTGTTGATTAATTGTTATGCTTTGTTTTGAATAAAATTTGAAATTTTGCTTTATTTGAACGTTTGACTGTGAAACGGTGCGAACTTTTGAGACAACCTAATATTTTTCAGCCTCCTAAAAATCTTGAAATTGTCAATCAAAAATGGCCTTAACTCTGAAATCCTAGTCAAAAAGGGGGGTTACTATTAGAGAGGGGGTTTCTATTAGAGTTTTTACGGTATATACAAAACTTAATAAATTTCATATTTTTCGTTAATAGAAACACAGTTATATTCAGTCAAATTGCCCTGAAAACCTGCAGAAAAACCCCGAAAATTTTTAAAATTAAATTCAAGCATTGTTTATGTAATCTAAAAAGCATTTTGTGCAAATTTTTTAGAATAATTTTTGTAATTAGCCTTACAATCCGAAAAAAAAAATTAATTGAAATGTGAGCTTTAGATGATACATCAAATAACCATGGTCAAAAACTTTGACAATATAATATAGAAAAACTGCTGACCGAGCAAAAAAAGCACTGCATTTGTAGTATCCACCGCCCACAGTGGCGTAAAATGTGTAGACCACTAGGAACAGTATGACTGCATAAACAGACGATACAAATCCCATTGCCAGAAAGCAAAGTCCGGGCAATCCGACCCCCACTCCATTGAACACTAGCATCTTCATCCGTTCCGACACGCAGCTGAAAATTTTGTTTCCAAAGATATACAATCCTTTTAAATTTAAAAGTTTTTGTCGTACTTAAACTTGTCACTGCTATATCCAAAAATAAGTCGCAAAGGTATATGGAGTAGTGGAGGCAATGAGCTTATGAATCCTGTAGCACTGACACTGTATCGCAGAACATTGTGAAAATAAGAGGGTTGATAGCTGAGCAAGAACATCGACGAGAACAAATTGCCAAATGCATTCAACCAAATGATCCAGAAAAGAGGAGTCCTTAGTATTGCCTAAGATGTATTTTTAACATAGTGTTATTTGAAATATGCTAGTTTTTTAAATATGTTCAGACCATATAAGGAACAGAAGTGTCCATGTTGATGTGGGATTGGGATTTGCCTCGGTTGATTTTTTCCAATTCCGCACTGCTTACAAATTTGCAGGCTCTAGGGTGGTCCCTGTAAAAGACTATCCAGAAACAGAAGAGTACTGCACTCACTCCAGCATTGCTATAAAATACTGCAGGCCACCCAAAACTGGATTCGCACAACTAAATTATAACTTATTAAGAATTTTTTTTACACGGTAATTTTTGAAAAAAATTTAATTTTTTCTGTTTCTGTTAATGCGTGCTCAGAAATAAAATCTTCTGTTATTTGTACTAATCATTTTCCTAGGTCCTAATCATGTCCTAACCCCTAGGTCCTAATCATGTTATGATTTGATTACCCGGTGCTTTCACTGGATAACGTTTGATTGAGCCTTTTATTCTTTTTTACTTTAAGAACGCCATTTTGAGAAGTTTTTTGGCTAAGCATGTTCAATAAAATTAACTTAATTTAATTAATTTTTTTTCGTAATTCGTCTAACAAGAAATGGACCCTGACTGTGACCTGGGAGAACTTCGATGAAATTGGTCCCCTAAAATTAAAAGGGCTGAATTAATTAATTAATATATTTTTTTACTATAACATTTTTTTAAATATTACCATTGAAAAATATCAGAGCTCCAAAGGAACCGACCAAAAATGAAACATCACTTTTTAATTCAAAAAATCTAAAAAAACATTTTCGGAGTAAAAAAGTAACTTGGTCATGTCACTTATCAATTGCTGACTTTGCTGCTTCGAATGGTTCGGACTGAATAATGTGGTAATTGAATGAAGCTTGGCTTTCTTTTTCTCTGGCTCCGATTCGTTTTTCGCCATTGCTTCCTTGTGCTTGTTAGAAATTAGATGTCCAGCCAGAGATGACGTCGACCCGCTCTCGCTCAGCATAAGTTCGTCCCCACAGATGCAGACAGCTTTTTCGCCCGCTTTCTTGAAAGACTTCCACACGTTGCTTGGTGCCATACTAAACATAAGCATAAATAGAAGGACTAACACGGATGCGTGATGAACAATATCAACAGAGTAGATTACAGAATGCGAGAAAAATAACGACTATCGCTCCATTACGAACTGATTTCTGAAGAAGTTATCAGATTTTGGTATGCGAGCACAACATAATCTTTTGCGCCTGTTTGAAAAATATTTAAAATATGCCGAGCCAAAAAACCGAAAACCGAAATTTTCGGCCGGCCGAGCCGAACCGAAAGCCAAAAACCGAAAAAATGCCGGTTTTCGGCCGGCCGGCTAACAACTTTTTCAAAGTTGTTGCCTGCCTATTCAAATTACGAAATTCTCGTGGACGTAAACGGGCATAGTTTGCACTTATTTGCACTTTTACAAGTGAGTGATAGATTTAAATATATTCGCTCAGTTTAATAGAAAAAATTTTAAATACAAAAAACAAGTTCCTAACAAAAAGTGTACCTGATCTGTTCCTTTTCATTTAGTAAACTTTTTTTTAGTTGCTGGTTATTTGTGTAATAAAAATTAAAAGTACTCTGATTCTATCATTGATGCTCACGTGAAATTTTGATGAAATTTTTAGCTGGAGAATAAAATTTTTTGTTATGTAACAATAGCGTAAGATTATAAAACCTGTTTGGGATCTCATCATTAAAATAAAATTATTCAAAAGAATTTTTGTTTGTGAAAAGTTCAATGATCAAAATACTACCAGTCCAGCGATAGGATTAGTTATGGCCATAGACAAGGTTGAGTAGCAGGTGAGCACTGAGAGAAAGAAAGCATTTTGTTTAAGACTTGCCCATCTAGTGCCTACACATCCTGTGGCTCCGAAATTGGCCGAAAAAGCTATGCCCTATATATTTTCATTGACACTTTTCGTTCTGCAGAAGTTTGATAAAAACAGACTTGAATAACCCTCAAAACCAAAAGCCATGCAAAATGACTGATAGCCACTGCTGGAACCAAAGCAGTAGAAATAACGGACATAACACCTGCTGAGAAGAGCACAAGCTTAGCACCATAGTGAGAATATAACCAATTATATGGGAAAGTTCCAGCCATACTTCCTGAAAATGTTTAAATACGCATCTTTATTAGAACATGTCGAAATCTTTGATTATTTACGACTCTTAAAGGTACAAATTGAATTTGAATTTCTGAATTTCCGCACCAAATTAAATAATTTCCTTCCTAAATTCAAATTTGCCTCAAAACATTGAATTGGTAAAAGGACAGTTTCTGTCGGGGACAGTTTCTGTCGGGGACAGTTTCTGTCGGGGACAGTTTCTGTCGGGGACAGTTTCTGTCGGGGACAGTTTCTGTCGGGGACAGTTTCTGTCGGGGACAGTTTCTGTCGGGGACAGTTTCTGTCGGGGACAGTTTCTGTCGGGGACAGTTTCTGTCGGGGACAGTTTCTGTCGGGGACAGTTTCTGTCGGGGACAGTTTCTGTCGGGGACAGTTTCTGTCGGGGACAGTTTCTGTCGGGGACAGTTTCTGTCGGGGACAGTTTCTGTCGGGGACAGTTTCTGTCGGGGACAGTTTCTGTCGGGGACAGTTTCTGTCGGGGACAGTTTCTGTCGGGGACAGTTTCTGTCGGGGACAGTTTCTGTCGGGGACAGTTTCTGTCGGGGACAGTTTCTGTCGGGGACAGTTTCTGTCGGGGACAGTTTCTGTCGGGGACAGTTTCTGTCGGGGACAGTTTCTGTCGGGGACAGTTTCTGTCGGGGACAGTTTCTGTCGGGGACAGTTTCTGTCGGGGACAGTTTCCGTCGGGGACAGTTTCTGTCGGGGACAGTTTCTGTCGGGGACAGTTTCTGTCGGGGACAGTTTCTGTCGGGGACAGTTTCTGTCGGGACAGTTTCTGTCGGGGACAGTTTCTGTCGGGGACAGTTTCTGTCGGGGACAGTTTCTGTCGGGGACAGTTTCTGTCGGGGACAGTTTCTGTCGGGGACAGTTTCTGTCGGGGACAGTTTCTGTCGGGGACAGTTCTGTCGGGGACAGTTTCTGTCGGGGACAGTTTCTGTCGGGGACAGTTTCTGTCGGGGACAGTTTCTGTCGGGGACAGTTTCTGTCGGGGACAGTTTCTGTCGGGGACAGTTTCTGTCGGGGACACTCTCAAGTAAATTACTAATGCCAAGAACACAAGTCTAATTAAGGATGCTGAAACCTGATTGTGAATACGGCATGAGGGGCTCGACTAAATAAATTATGTCTCAATAGTCTGACCTACCCACAGCTACTGACAACATCAGAAGGGATTTTTGGTTGAGACTGTAGTCAACGGTGGGTGTTCTGCTTGTGGTACCATTCTGAGGAGCCATGCAAATGAACGTAAAGTTGAGGGAAATCATGTTTGAAGTGGTTGAAGTCATGCATAACGTTCCTAGCATCAATACAAAATAGCGAAAGCAGCCATAGAATGTTGAAAAAGAACTAGAAGATGGTTTAGAAGCAGCTCTTTGGTCAAATTGTTGTGATTGCAGAGAATTCCCGGCTGATGGAGACTTGTCATCAGGAGTGCTAAATATGGGTTGCACTTTCATGTCTTTTTGTGTTTGTAGAATCCACTACTTCTGAAAACCAAAATACAAGTGACTATAAATTGTTGAGTTTTATTTTTAATCAACGGTTTTAACAACAACTTTAACAACGAATCATACACAAGAAAATAGGAAAAATATCTAAATATACAGGGTGGCGCAACTTTTTCGCCCTAGTTAATTTTTGGCATAACTTTTTGAATTTTTGTTGTTTTGACGAGATCTTTTTTTTGTTAGATAGAGGAGACTCTGACAAATTTTTTGGTACCAAACATTCATTTTTTCATGTTAGCTTTATTGACAATTACGACCTTTCTAAAAATGTGTCGTTTCAGATGCCTTATTCGCCTGAAGATCGAGCAAAGTGCGTGGAATGGTTTATCGAGGAAGGAAAACGCGTGGCAAACTTCCAGAAAAGATATTGCAGGGAATTTCGCCGACTTCTCCTGCTCCTCTTGTTTGTCCACCTTATTCGCCTGACTTGACGCCATGTGACTTCTTTCTCTGGGGCTGGATCAAAAGCAGGGTCTACACAACACCAATCGCTAACATGGATATGCTCCGGACAAGAATCGAACAAGCCTTCGCCGAGCTGCCTCAGGAGATGATCAACAGAGCAATTGGAGCCTATGAAAATCGTCTAGAAATGGAAGAAGCACATAGCAAGAATACGCAGATTAAAAATTTGAACGTTCTCATAAATTGTTGTTGATTCCTGTTTGTTGATTTATCGTCATCATGAATAAAATGTTATTACTAATGTTTGGTACCAAAAAATTTGCCAGAGTCTCCTCTATCTAACAAAAAAAAAGATCTCGTCAAAACAACGAAAATTCAAAAAGTTATGGCAAAAATAAATTTTTTACCGAAAATATTATTGCATGAGAATGAGTTAAAAAGTATCAATAAACAGTTTTTAGTTACTTTTCGAAAAAAAAAGTACAATCGAGTGCTGGGGGTAAAGGTTGATTGACATCTGCCTCCAAAACATTTATTTGAATTCCCTGATTTTAATAGGACACATGGCGCTAGTCTAGAATCCGTTTCCGTTTTTTGCCTTTGTCCCCCCTGTTTTTTTTTATTAAAAATATTTTTGATATTTTCAAATTTGTGTCAAAATATGCTGTCAGTACTTCTATATTCATCTCCATATATAGTAGTCATTAAGCAAATATTTTGGCGGACAACAGCTTCTGTGGCCAAAGTGAAACGCATCTACAAATTTGAAGAAGTACTGACAGCATATTTTGACACAAATTTGAAAATATCAAAAATATTTTTAATAAAAAAAAATTTGTAGATGCGTTTCACTTTGGTCACAGAAGCTGTTGTCCGCCAAAATATTTGCTTAATGACTACTATATATGAAGATGAATATTATAGTGGGTGCGTAAGTCCAAGAATGCTGTGTGCTCTACCAAGTCCATTCGATCAGGGTCATTTTTCATTAGTTCGAATTTTTCTCTATCATCAGCTCTGATACTGTGTTACATGTGGGCTGCCAACTTTGATAACATGCACATATGTCAAGAATTGCAGCTCGCCAAGCAAACCGTTGTCGATTGGTTGAACTTGTGTCGAGAAGTTTGCGAAAAGTAAGCGGCTATGTCAATCTAAAGTTTGCTATCCTTAATTTTAGTTATTGCAGCAACGTAACAGCTATTGGTGGTCCTACATTTTTTAGCTTTGAGGCTATAGTTTTGTACACATTTTAAGGCAAAGCATTTGCATTTAGTGATCCTGATCGGAAGAAAAAAACTCTGTTGAAGATTATCAGGAAAAAAATCTAGCGGGGAACAACAGTAATCTCAGACGATTAGCCAGCATATCGTAAGTTGGGGGCTCGTTATAAGCATTTCGTTATTTGTCACAAGAAAATTTTTGCTAGGTTGGTAAACAGCACTTTGAAAATTCGGAGTTTTCATCAGTAATTTAGGACTCATCGTGATGAACAGTCTAATCTTCTGCGTGTGCACACCAACAAGGTAGGGGATTCTGGAGCCGTTATGTTAAGCATAAGATCAAAAGATTCGTGGGACAAGCGAAGCATTGAGATCGTCGTACGTACGTTTAGACAAAATTGCAAAATTGGCTTGACCTTTTCGGGACGGGACGGGTCAGAATTCAAATTTAAAAATTTCGGGACGGGACACCGGGACGGGACAGGTGCCAAAAATTTCCGGGCGGATTCCGATTCTCTAAAAACGGAGGACGGAATTGTCCCGTCCCGTCCCGTCCCGTCATCATCTCTATACACAACATGGATATGCTCCGGACAAGAATCGAACAAGCCTTCGCCGAGCTGCCTCAGGAGATGATCAACAGAGCAATTGGAGCCTATGAACATCGTCTAGAAATGGAAGAAGCACAGAGCAAGAATACGCAGATTAAAAATTTGAACGTTCTCATAAATTGTTGTTGATTCCTTTTTGTTGATTTATCGTCATCATGAATAAAATTTTATTGCAAATGTTTGGTACCAAAAAATTTACCAGAGTCTCTTCTATCTAACAAAAAAAAGATCTCGTCAAAACAATTAAAATTCAAAAAGTTATGGCAAAAATTAAATAGCGCGAAAAAGTTGTGCCACCCTGTAGTATTTGGACTTGCGTCATTAAACACTTTTTTCTTAAAATAAGGTTTTTCACCACTTTTTTATTATTGTAACAGCAGCAAAGCAAATCTATTCAAATAAGGCGTTTTGTTTCGTTAGTGCGTTTTGTTTTAAATTTTAATAAATCATTTTATACTAGTTCATACGGTAATAACTTTTACTGTTTTCCTTTTTCTTTATTTTTTAGTACTAAAGACCAGTTTCTAGACTCATTAAGAGATAGGTTCGCAGAGATTGCAAGTGCAAATCAATCTTCTTAAAGAACTCTTAGGTGTGGTGATCAAGACCACTTTGCTGCTAGTTTGTAATCTGTTACAGATTCTGAACAAAACTTTCAACAGTGTAAAAACAGTGTGGGAGAATGTAATATTTGTAAATGGTTTACGTCAATACAAAAAAGTTAAAAAAATAAACAAAGCTTAAAAATTAATAATTTGTGAAAAAACATTATTATGCCTGTGTAGAAGATCAGAAAAAACTTATTTAGACGTAAACAAAACATTCATAAAATTGAGATCGACTTGAATTTATAAATTTACAATGGAAATATCATAAAAATTGCCCTTTTTGTCAGAAAAATTGCACTTTTGCAGAAAAGTAATTTAAATCGATTTTTCAGTGAAAACATGCCATTCTTGACCCCTAGACGTGACCTTTAAAGATGAAAACAATACCAATGGCATTCAACCAACAACTAGCTTTATTCACCTACAACAGTAACAACATCAACATTCAACACAAGTACCATGTGACCGAAAAGAATTTTTTCAGTAAAATAAGAACATAAATGCATTTTTTCGGTATCATCAGAAAGCCCTTGTTCTCCTCTCTTGAATAGTGTATCGCTTGTCGTTTTATGTCAATAAATTCCATGCTTTAGAATGTCCGATCTGAGAGCAGGCATTGTGCTACTTTGGAAAGAAGGGAAGAAGCAAAGTGAGATCGCTCGTGATATGAATGTTCCAAGCAAACAGTTTCGGATGCCATCAAGCGATTTCGTGAAACAGCTGCTCTGTACAGCACGAAATCGCTTGATGGCATCCGAAACTGTTTGCTTTGGAACATTCATCACGAGCGATCTCACTTTGCTGCTTCTTTCCAAAGTCGCACAATGCCTGCTCTCAGATCGGACACTAAAGCATTGAATTTATTGACATCGACAAGCGATACACTATTCAAGAGAGGAGAACAAGGGCTTTCTGATGATACCAAAAAAATGCATTTATGTTCTTATTTGACTGAAAAAATTGGCTTTAAACTTTGTCCGGGAACTTTTCGGTCGCATGGTACGATAGTAACACCACTAAGTCATTAGTCTCAGTGTTCATAAACTTATCTGACAAAACGGTCAACTTTTATTTGTCTTCCGTTTATAATTCCAACAAATACGGCAATATAAAAATTGACAAAAGAGGCTATTCAATAAATAAAATGGCTCCTTCACGACGTAAGTGTAAATGTAAATGAAGACCTCTTATATTTACACTTACTTCACGATACGAGTGTAAAAGTAAATGCAAATTTTTTACTTAGTTACTTTTTTTGCAAAATAAGTGTTTCTTTTTGACAAATATTGATTTTTTCAAGCTTTATAATTGTAATTTCACAGTTTTGTTTATTCTATACTAAACAATCTTGGAGTTCAGAAAAGACATAAACAAAATTCTTAGTGAATACGAAGAGTGGCTTGTCAATCAAGAATAATTTATCACTGGTGATCAAAGTTTGTCTCAAAACATACACTGTTTCAGTAATAGAAGTGTGAAATTTGCATTTACACTCGTATCGTGAAGACCCCTTACACTTACACTTACATTCACACTTACACTTACGTCGTGAAGGAGCCATAAGTCTTGTTTCTGCTTGCATTTAAATAACTTGAATACTTTTCTATCAGGAAGTTTTATTTTACATTCATATAAATCATTTTCTCTACCAATCCATAAAGTATTAACTTTTGTGGTTTTCCTTTTTGGAATCGCTGTTTAATTATTCAGTCCAAAAGACCGAACAATAGGTGATAATTGTAAATTAACATAGTTAATAATGCAAATCAATCTTCTTGAAGGACGCAAGGGTGGGGTGATCAAGAGCATGTTGTTTCTAGTTTGTAATCTGGATTGACAAACACCAAAATTTATCAATTGGGAACGCCCTTGGTATTACAAAAGAAAGAACTAAAATCATATAAAAAGGGGTGCACACAAAGGATTGGCCATGTCATCTCTTTGTAGTCTAACTTTGTATTTCCTACCAAAAGTAAACATAGGGATTATTTTGCGGTTGAATAACAGAATTTTAAATTTCACCGCTGTTTTATTTGATGTTAACAAAAGTGTTTTACAAAACGCTAGACATATATTTATTTATTCTTCCTTTGATCAAAGATCGAGATTACATTGAGTGTTTAACTCAACTTTCAAAACAAAATATGCTTTTAAATAAAATAGACTTTTTTAATACAAGCCTTACTCATTGCGTACCGATTTCACACTAGATCCCACTATTTTAGGGGTATTTAAAAAGAGTGCTACCGGAGAATCCGGTCCCATTTTTGCCTTGGTCCCCCCTGTTGTTTTTTTTCCTTGGTCCCCCCTTTTCTTTTTGCCCTGCTTCCCTGTTATTGTTTTGGATTGTCTAAAACCTACCCTATCGCAAAAAAAAACAGGGGGACCAAGGAAAAACAACAGGGGGACCAAGGAAAAAAACAGGGGGACCAAGGAAAAAAAAACAGGGGGAAAAGGACCAAAATGGGACCGAATTTTGTGGTAGATAAAAAAAGCTCTAAAACACAATTTTAAATCACGGAGAATTTATAATAGAAATATGAGATTGTCCAGAAAGTACGTGCGGTTATTTTCAAAAGAACTTTCTGTGGCATTGGATAAAATAACCGCACGGTCGTTGTGGACGACTTAATACTTCATTTCCGATCTGTTCGTGAGTTTTGAATAGTTTTGGGAATCTATTTTTTTTGTGGGGTGTTGTGGGTTGTATTGGTATTTTTGGACCAATATACTTTTTTGGGACAAATTTTTTTTCAGAAAAGTTGTGTGGGAAAAGATAAATTTGTCTTAAAAATTTTGACCCCTCCCCCCCCCAAGAATGCATTTATTTTACCAAACTGTCTAACATGACTTGCTTTACCAGTGAAAATAAAGCACCGCCAGGTTACTTTAAAAAAATGAAAACTTTAGGAGGTGCCCATTTAATAAACCAGGATGGAGTCGGAACGCAGAAATATATTTTAAAATTTCAGTTTTTATTTTCTTTCAATTTTAATAAAAATTGTTTGCAGAATCAATTCAACTATGACTAAAAGCTCTAGCATTGTCGACATTAACAATAACTCTGGTTCCGAAAACCACCGCCTTGCGGTAATTGGTGGTGGACCCGGTGGAATTTCCTTTTGCATGCAGTTATTCACTAAACTAAAACATGTGGTGCTCAACAATACCCTGGAAGTGCTCATATTTGAAAAGACCCACAAGGTCGGG
Organism: Ditylenchus weischeri; assembly: GCA_029231635.1. Lineage (NCBI taxonomy): Eukaryota > Metazoa > Nematoda > Chromadorea > Rhabditida > Anguinidae > Ditylenchus > Ditylenchus weischeri. The sequence goes on along the minus strand of JAMRYI010000899.1, from coordinate 42,581 downwards.
CCTGGTCTAGCCTACTCTGGCAGTGAAGACACCCAAATAATCAACCATCCTAAAGACAATATGGAGCCTGTTGCAGATGCCAATGGTCAATTTACAGAATGGTTAGGCGAGAAATATCAGGGAGATTACCCTCCCAGACATGTCTATGGCAAATACATGGAACATTTGGCCAAAGAGCTTCAACTAGAAGCTGATAACCATCCCTCTATTAGCCTAACCTTTGTTTTGGGCACTTGCATCACCAATATTGAGACTAGTCAATCCAAATTCCTAATCCACTCCAAGACTCAAATGTGGGAAGTAGATAATGTGGTGCTATCTACTGGACATTTGCCAACTGACTCCTACCGAGAGTTCATTGGACAGCCAGGATATGCAGCTGATGAATATTCCACCAAACTCAATTATGCTCTTTTGAAAGGTGACGAGGACATTGGTATCATAGGTAGTCGATTGACAGCTGTAGACATTGCCCTAAAGCTAAAAGCCAGTGGACATAGAGGCCGCTTGATTATGGCTTCAAGAAACGGGGTCTTACCAGCAGTATTCAGTCCATTGGATGTACGGCTTCAAAAAAGTTCTAAAACACAACACAGAGTAAAGTATCTTGGCTCAAGCGACTCTGTAGCGGTTTGCACCAGCCCTATGAACAATACATTAAAGCAAAAGAGTCCAGTAACTGCTGTTTATTTTCCAATAATATGCAGCGAAAAAACCGTTTCCATGCCTAACAATATGCCAGGAGTGTCTTTCTACTACTTAAGCAGCTTCAATTTTGATGCTAAACTCAGCCTTGCTGATCTGGTGCATCAGTTTATGAGTGAAGTCAGCAAACTACAGGGCTCCAAGTGCAGCATTGAACAAGCTGAAGAATATTTTAGATCAGTCAAGCCGCTTGACTGGCTGAATGACCAGATCGAAAGTGCTGAGTTGGGTGTGAAGCCGTGTCAGCTAGTACTATTTACAATCAATTCACTGATAGCAAAATTATGGTCCAGACTTTCTATAATAGACAAATGGGAGTTCTTCCGTAGATTTAATTCTATGATGATGACCTACTATGCAGCCATTCCATTACAAAGTGCTTACAAAATTAGAGATATGGTCAAGGCTGGTCAATTGATTGTGATGCGAGATGCGCAGCCCGTGAAGTATGAGGATGGTGTGTATAGTCTGAGCAATGGCGATGGATTGGAATTCCCAAACCAAATACATTTTCAATGCTATGGGTCCTGGATATTGTGCTGCTAATGTGCCTTTGTATGCTAAACTTATAGCTAGTGGATTAGTGACCCCTCACACTTTTGGTGGCATTATTATAAATGAAGATACCTTTCAAGTGGTCAATAAAGCGGGAGATGTAGTCAAGGGAATGTTTGCAATTGGAGAACTGACCAAAGGCAACGTCTTGATTGCTGCCGCCATGTTTAAAGTTGCTGGGCAAGCCAACAAAGTAGCCGAATTTGTCTATAAACAACTCAGTGTTAGGCAAAATATATGATCGGTTGTGAAATAATAAGTTTTTAATTAATGTTGTAATTTTCGTGTAATAAGCTTTTGATCATTTTTTAACTTTTTGTGAATAATTTAGTAGAACTTACTATCAAGCTTACTAATACTTACTGTAATTTTCTCTGTAATATTGTGGGTTTAAAATACTTTACGCGTATACTTTTTTTATTTATTTCAGAAGTTATTTTAATCGACATATCACACAATGATAAATGTAGTCCTATATTTTCTCACGTCAATAAATTTTTGTAAATTAATTTGTCTTTGCAAGCATCAGACACTCGAACTTTTTGCCGTTAATGCAAAAACATTTCCAAAAACTTTTGCAAAAAAATGGACAGAGGGACCAAGGCAAAAAAATGTGGCCCCTAAAAGTCAATAGGGCAGACTTCTTAGTAAAATTTGTATACCAGAAGATAGCGTAGCTGAAACCTGCTGCCTTTTGACCGGTTGACTAATTATTTCTTGATGCTCTTCTTGCCTTTTTGTAGCTTCAAAAACTTTTATTCATGAAAACATATTAATTACATTATTACCAAGTAAATAATTATATTTATTTTTATTATAACACTGGAGGTGCCGGTTTGAGGTTAAGATCTCCCAATAAGGGGCTCCGAAGGCTCCTGGCGCTTAGTAAGCAACTTTTAGAACTTTTTTTACGGTTATTGTTCTTTTTAAGAGCCAGCTTATATCCCGTTACCCGTTACTTGGTTGTATACCCCTTTGGACCTTTTAATTTGTCACTTAATCACTTTTTCGTATATTTTCAGGCATATTAATTCTATTCTAAAAACAATTCCGATTTCAGAAGCAGCTATGGAGAAACTGAGTTTGAATGGTGTTGAGCCAGTGAATAGTATCAGATGAGACCTGTGTTTCAGATAAGTGAACTCAGCCTAACCTTCCAACATTAGCACGGATCCCGAGGAAGGGCGCTAATAACCTCAATCTGTGGGGTAACGGGACATAAGCTGGCTCTTAAAAAGAGCAAAAACCGAGCTAAAAGTTCTAAAAGGTGCTTACTAAGCACCAGGAGCTTTCGCAGACCCTTATTGGGAGATCTTAACCTCAAACCGGCCCCCAAATTTCGCCCTCCTCTGGAAATTGGGAACCTGGCCGATATAAAACCGGCAGCTCAGAGAAATTGCGGAAGGTGAAATCTTGTTCGACTGGAACTTCTTAGACGGGCTGGAAGAGGAAGAAGTGAAAGAAATCACAACAATGGACCAAATTTTTATCGACGAAGACTATGATGAAAATACATGCAGTCATGATTCCGACGGCTGATATTTTTTGTTGATGATTGATGATGGCATAAACTCATTCGACAAGACGTACGGGACCACTTCTTCTCAATGCTCATCCTGCACATGCCTAAAAACGACAAGAAAAGCAAAAGACGGCGAGGAGATAAAGAAGAACTTATCTAATACACGCTCAGATTGTTTGCCATCAAGCTTGGGAATCTCTTATCCAAAAGCGCCCTGCAAAAATCTATTGAAAGAAAATAATGCGACAAAAATATTACCATCAAAAAATAGCAGAGCTCCTATGAGAAAGCGACCAAAAAATGAAAAGCCACATTTTAATTTCGAAAAATAATTTTGTGCATTTTCGGAGTAAAAAAGCTGTTCCCCCGCCAATTCAAAAATACGAAATTGTGGCCGTAGACTAGGGTTGGGATTTTTCTCGGTAAGAATCTTTTCGAGAATATTCTCGAGAATATTCTCGGCAATAATCTTTTTTTTCAGTAAGAATCGGTAAAAATCTTTTATTTCCACAATTCAACACTATCCAATCAAAAATCGTTTAGAAACATATCAATTTCATCGTTAACAACAGTTTCCTCAATTTCTAATTCCATTCCTTCCTCTGTTTCTTCCGCTGTGTTCCGCTCTTTCTTGAAGAGGTTCGCATACTCCAGCGTCAAGTTGTGCTTGATGAACGTCACCTGAGAGGCTGTGTCGACCTTCATTCTGAAATCATTCATAAAAAAACTAGTCACTCCAACTACTAATACAAACCTGTTGCGCAGCTTCGTTGGATTCCGCCTCAGTGACCAGTTCCTTCCGTCAGGCAGCAGTGATTGGCACATTGTGGAGCATCTGGACAACTGTGAGAAAGCGTGTCAGAGAAGAAGGCTTTCCACCAGGTGAGCGCCATCCAACTTTTCCACTGCATTCTTGCGTATTGGCGCTTGTGCTTGTCAAAGATTCCTTGTTCCAGCCAGCCACGAAGCCCTTCCATCATCACCTGAAGAATTTATTCCACACGAAATTAGTTGAGAATTCCCAAAAAAAAGTCGATATCTTACAGAGTGCTGAGTCCGCTCAATGTTCCCGTTGACTTCGGTTGACGTTGCATCGATGGAGTCATAGAGGAAGGGCTTCGAATTATAAACGACGACATTGATGATATTGTTGCTCCTGACATCTGTCCAACCATCCGAGAAATTGCGAGAAAGTCCGCCTGAAACACCATAAAGACCATAGCATGCATAAACAACCAAGAGCAAACCTTGTTGCATGCATCCTCAAACTTTTCTGCACTCTATTGAACTCTGCCGGAATCAGGATCTTTGCAAACTTGTGCTGGCGATGCGGAAGTTTGTAAGACGGCTTCAGCTTGTTCACAAACTGCTTGAAGAACGGATTCTCGAGGAAATTCGGCGCAATATTTCCGGTCGCGAAAGCCTAAACCAAATCCAAGTAAAAGAAGAACAAGAAGTAAATGTTTTACTGTAAAACCAACCCGAGTCAACAAAACGTCCAGCTCCTCTTGATCATCTTTGGACGTTGAGTCGAAGAACTGTTTGATGCTGGCCGAAGTTGCTTGAGACGATTCTTCCGCGGCTCCTGACACTCTTGGTTTCTTGGATGGTGGCGACATGCTTTGGCTACGACGAGCTGCAGGCTTCTTCAGCATCCGATCGATCTGCTTCCTCGCTTCAGCTCCAACTTTGTTACAGTTCTAAAGTCAAAAGACAAAGCTAAAGGCAAAACTAAATATTTATTACCTTTAAGTGATTCTCCATTCTTGTAGCGTTAGAAACATATGGCTTGTTACAGAATTTGCAGCAGTAGACGCCCTTTTCACCATTCTTTTCATCGAAGTAGTTCCAGCACCAAGATAGCGGTTTTGTTAGCTTCGGCATAGCGGCTGAAAAGTTGGAGAGAATATAGGTAACAACATAAATCGGCAATTGATCAAATTGCAGCAAACATCTCATATTTTTACGAATTCGTGTCAAGACAAATACAGTTTCCAGTACAAAAAGTGAAAAAGATTCTTCTCCAATTTTGTTGGTCGGTAAGAATCTTGATTCTTACCGAGAATATTCTCGAGAATATTCTTGAGAATATTCTCCGAGAATATTCTTCGGCCAACCCTACCGTAGACGGCAATAGTCCTTTAACATTATTAACTAAAAAATTTTAAATTTTGGCTTTCGTTTTTTTATAATTTTGCTAATGTAAAACTTGGCAAATGCATTAAGCTATATTGATAGGCGTTAAAATTAATACTAAGAGTATTAATTAGTGCGATAAATGCGTAATTTGAGGGGGAATCTCAGACTTTCGAGAGCGAAATTCAATTTGAATTTTTTTTTATTTACACTATTATAGTAAAAAATACTCAAAATTTTGTAGAATTCGAAATAGTTTTAAAGAATGAGAAATCTTATTCATTTGAGCAAAGTACATGTTTTATGACGAAAAGAACAACTCAAAAACAGTCTTTTGAGATCCAATGAACAGCCATTTTCTCTCACCTCCTGCATTGCCAAAAACTAGCTGTTAGCGGCCACGTCTACATTTCAACCCGCATAGCTGTGTTAGATGTGTTGCTTGTGTTATGTTTTTGGCTTTATCAAAAGAAGCTGAGTCTTATTCACATGCATAGAATCATGTGAAAAAATGTTCGCAAAAGAATAGCCAAAAATACATAGAGACTGATTGACGCACCATCCACTATCTCCTATTTTTCTAGCTTTAGTGCTATAGGAAGGCTGTGAAAGAACCTTGTAAAGAAATTCTTTATATAGTATGGCCCAAGAAATTCGGCAGATTTCAAATGGCCATAACTTTTGGTACCCATCCAGAGTCCATCCACAGACCAGGGCCCAAACCACAGGGGGTACTATTACCCATCCAGAGGCCATCCACAGACCAGGGCCCAAACCACAGGGGGTACCATTACCCATCCAGAGGCCATCCACAGACCAGGGCCCAAGCCACAGGAGGTACCAAGCGAAAATCGTGTTTTTGACATCATATACCAAACAAAATAATAATTTTCTAAGACGATTGCGAAAAACCGTTTGTCGAAATTTGACGTCTACCAAAAGTTATGGCCATTTAAAATCGGCCGAATTTTTCGGGCCATACTGCAGTTTTTCACCTATCGCAGAAGTCTTATCTTTTTCTTCTCTTTTGATATATACAAATTGTTGGCGTCATTTGTTTTAAAAATAATGTCAACTTTTCAAACCTTTTCTGTATTTACTAGCATTTCTGCTGTTTGTATTGGTCTACCTATTGTTTTTTGGCTTTTGTTGAAGCGCAGGGTGGACAGGCATAAATTAGTTTTTTCTTTCGAAAATCGCACAGTCGAACCTTGATATAACAAAAGCCTTAATCGTTTGAATTGTCTCCTTGGTTATGTTGGCGATGTGAGGACGGGCATTGTCGTGTTGGAGGAGAACGCTGTGACGTCTATCAGGTCGCTTTTGCTGGATGGCCTTGTTTAGTCTTTGCATTTGCTGAACGTAAAGCACCGCGTTCACTGCTTGGTTCCCTTCGGTTTCCATACACCTCATTCATCTCTCGAGCTGCTTCCGTTGCTTTGACACCTCAATTGATCGCGAAAAGAAGAATGCTCATTTTTGTCAACTTGACACTCCATTTGAATGATCTGAAGATTAACGAAAATTAACTCCAACAAAAAAACTAAATGCCCTATTTTGTAGGGCGAGAAATTCTCTTGCGGATAACGCAAAACATTTTTCCAAAACATTTAATTTTTAGCGCGCCAATTCAAATTTAAAAAAACGCCATGACTTATCCGACAACCCAATATCAAGATGAATATTAAAAACTGTGATTGTTTTGAAGTTTATTGAGAAAAAACACAAAGTTTGCTATGTTGTGAAAAAACCTTGCCGTAGTTTTAGGGTTAATTGATAAATCTATATCTATTTGTGAACATTAGTATTAGCTCTTAACAATTACTACTAAAACATTCGAAGTTTCAGGTCTTCATCATAGTTAATTATAGTTCAACTATTTTTGTAGTCTATTCTACTGCCAACTTAAGGCAAACTAGTGCATGGCAGGCCCTAAGTTACAGCGGTATTTGTATATTTCTTTGTTTGCATCGTTTTACGCCTTAGTCCAATGCACTAATACGCATGAAGAGAAGGCTAAAAAAGGAGCTAGCAACCATTTCTGAATTGCTTACAGAAGCCAAACAAGACATTTCAGCAGCGGACAATTTTAAGCAAACATTAGTTAGCGTAGAGGAAGCAAGAAAAGATTACGAATCTGAGTTAGAAAAAATCAGAAAAGAAATTAAAGACAAAAAGAAGATTGTGGTTGATAAAAAAGTAGATTTGACAAGTCTTTATTCGGGCAGTGAATTGGGTCTGAACTTGTCTATTGGCGCTCCTGGCAATGCAAAGAAGTGGAAAGACAAAGCACCTAGCGATGATCCAAAGGCTATGGAACTTGCAGAAAAGGCTGTGCAACACGCTCAACAAGCTCATGACCTAGCCACCACAGAAAAGAGTGAACTTAAAGCTACAAAGGAGAGTTCTGAAAAGGCGGAAGTCCAATGGGATAACTATTCTGAGCAAGTAGATAAATTGGGCACAGCAGTGACCAGCTTTGCAAATAGCGTCAAAGATTCAAAGGAAACATCAGCCGAAGAGGTAAATGTTTGGTTGTCAGAAAAATTGAACGCTTAACAAGATAGCGCATACAGAAATTAAAAAAAAGCCGTTTTGGGGGGTTTTGGCGCCAATTTAAAAAAGTGCAGATTTTTAAAATGAGTTACTCCGTATAAATGACTCTAACTCAGCTTGGTATGTGTTTTGGAAAATGATTCATAGCTCATTAGAACCGCGAGGAGATGGGCTTTTAGATATGCTATTATACTATCGCACTTTGCTTAAAAATTAAAACAAATTTAATAAAAAGCTGAAAAATTTCATTAAAAAACTAGACTTTTTTTACGTTTGGGCTGTGATTTTTTTGTGCATTAGGGGTGCGTCAAAATATGAGAGCTCTGTTTATTGGCTTTAAAAAAGTATACAGGGTGAACCGAAAAACACTTTTTTTTTTTGAAAATTTTTAGTTTAATTTTTTAAATTTTCGTTGCTGTTTTTTGTGAACAGTATGTCCATATATATTTTTTGTGTTTTTAAACCTTAGGTAACTCCCAGGTGGCTTTAGTACTGGGGAAATCGATGGGGCAAGAGCTTACGTACAGTCTTGGGCAATCAACCGGCGTTATCAGCCGGTTGATTCGCCGGTGGGCCATCGGTTGATCGACTTTATCAACCGGTTGATCAACCGGAAATCAATCAACCGGTTGATGGTGGATGTGGCGGTTGATAAAATCCAGGCGTGAACAAGACTGCTTACGTACACCAATTTTTAAAAAATGGTAGAGTTTTTTTTGATTCACCCTGTATAAACTTTTGGTAAGTAGTTTGGTTTAGAAGGCTCAAAATGACCTTAAAAGTTGGTGGTAATTTTAATTTTTGGCGAGAAATTTCTTTTACACAAAAGACCGGAAATTCTGACACCAGATTCGTGATCAACGTACCCGATTGGTTCACAAAACCACACTTAAAATTTAAAATCGACTGTTTTTTTTTGAAATCTCCAAACAAGTTAATATGAGGTACCGTATTTCCTCTAAAAAGGCAACCCCCTCCCCACCTCTAATAAAGTCTCCCTCAACTTTGAGGACCTATATCTCAGCCCAGAGTCAATTTTTTGCAAAGCTGTTTATTGCGTTTTCTTAACTCGGATTCCGCTTTTTAGATTTTTAATTTTCATCCAAAAATCTCCAGATCAACCTCAAAATTTACCGATTTTCGAGGGGTTGAAAAATAAGGCCCCGGAGGCCTTATTAGAGACAATATGTTAATTTAAATGTTTATTGTCTCGAAACCAATTTAAAATATAACAGTCAATTTTACATTTTAAGTGTAGTTTTGTGAACTAATCGGGTCCGCTGATCACGAATGAACGAAATTTCTGATTGCGCTATCTTGTTCAGCGTTCAATTTTGACCCCATGTGTATACCTGTAGCGATCCGGCTTTGGAGTGTTAAACAGCAAAATTTCTATTCCGAAACCTATCAAAGAATCTTAATGTAATTTTTGAACGAAAAAATATTTTGAAACTTATTAGAAAACCATTGCTTAGTTTGGGTATTTGCCGAACTTTTCTGACAACCTGGTTGTTTTTTCAACATAATATACACCATTTTAAATATTTTAGTTTTGAATACTTTGAAAAACGAGAGTTTTAGACCACTTGAATTTTGAAAATGAAGGGTGAAAAATAATCTCTCATTGGACTTTATTATAGGGCTGCCCTTTGGGTTGATTAATCAGAAAAAGGTTGATTTTAGACACCAGGAGTCCTTGAAAATCTGATTTTCAGTCCCAAAATCTGATTTTTGAAAAGATTTGTCTGATTTTGGAAAAGTTGAGTTGGAAGCCCTGCCTTATTAGAAGACAAGTGACCACAAGCGCCTATCGGCGCCTCTATAGTATTTCGAAATTTCAATGAGGGGCTATGACTTCATTCATAAAAATAGGTATATCCCCTATTAGAACTCTTTTTTTTCGCCTGTTCTTTTTTTTAAACGAAAGCTGACATTCTGGGGAACACGATGGTATTAGCGACAAAAGTGATTTCGCTATCTACGACCCGTTCTGGCCTTCGAAGTAAAAAAGCGTTAACTTGAAAAATCTTCTAATCACATTCAATTTTTTTCAAAAATAGAAATGAACAAGTCGATTTGTACCAAAAAAGTCATTTTATTTTTTTAAGGACAATACTTAAAAATGGCCAATTTTAGGAAAAAGTGCCCACAAAATGTAAAAAAGTGGCCAGTTTTTTTTGGATATAGTCAAAAAGGCGAAAAGCTGCCCAGTTTTTGTGAAAATGTGCCCACTTCTGGATATATTTTGTTATATTCATTATGCCCTGAAGCTGAAACAGCAATAAATGAATGTTCTATCATTCGGTTACGGCAATGTGCCGACTTAGTCCCTCATCTAGAGAATTTTCACAAAAACTGGGTAGATTTTTGCCTTTTTTAACTAAAACCAAAAAAACTGGGCACTTTTTCACATTCTCTACGCACTTTTTCCCCAAATCTGGGCACTTTTCCATTTTTTCATTTTTGAAAATTGTTTTTTTTTGGTTGTGAAAAATTTGCTTGAAAAATTGCTAAATTTTTGACAACTTTACAAGCATTCTGATCTCAAGTTTTACACGTTGTCAATCAATGCGTTAATAATGAAAAAACTATGCTGTAGAGCAGACTAAGAGTTACAAAACTCGTTTTTCAGAATTTTTTTAATTTAAGATATAGCTTTTTTTAATGTCTCCATTGTGAAAAAAAACTAAGAAAACATAAAAGATTTACAGTATGGCCCAAGAAATTCGGCCGATTTCAAATGGTCATAACTTTTGGTAGACGTCAAATTTTGACAAACGGTTTTTTGCAATCGTCTTAGAAAATTATTATTTTGTTTGGTATATGATGTCAAAAACACGATTTTCGCTTGGTACCACCTGTGGTTTGGGCCCTGGTCTGTGGATGGCCTCTGGATGGGTAATTGTAACCCCTGTGGTTTGGGCCCTGGTCTGTGGATGGCCTCTGGATGGGTAATTGTAACCCCTGTGGTTTGGGCCCTGGTCTGTGGATGGCCTCTGGATGGGTAATTGTAACCCTGTGGTTTGGGCCCTGGTCTGTGGATGGCCTCTGGAGGGGTAATGGTACCCTGTGGTTTGGGCCCTGGTCTGTGGATGGCCTCTGGATGGGTAATTGTAACCCTGTGGTTTGGGCCCTGGTCTGTGGATGGCCTCTGGATGGGTATTGTAACCCCTGTGGTTTGGGCCCTGGTCTGTGGATGGCCTCTGGGTGGGTAATTGTAACCCCTGTGGTTTGGGCCCTGGTCTGTGGATGGCCTCTGGATGGGTAATTGTAAACCCTGTGGTTTGGGCCCTGGTCTGTGGATGGCCTCTGGATGGGTAATTGTAACCCTGTGGTTTGGGCCCTGGTCTGTGGATGGCCTCTGGATGGGTAATTGTAACCCCTGTGGTTTGGGCCCTGGTCTGTGGATGGCCTCTGGATGGGTAATTGTAACCCTGTGGTTTGGGCCCTGGTCTGTGGATGGCCTCTGGATGGGTAATTGTAACCCTGTGGTTTGGGCCCTGGTCTGTGGATGGCCTCTGGAGGGTAATGGTACCTGTGGTTTGGGCCCTGGTCTGTGGATGGCCTCTGGATGGGTAATTGTAACCCTGTGGTTTGGGCCCTGGTCTGTGGATGGCCTCTGGATGGGTAATGGTAACCCTGTGGTTTGGGCCCTGGTCTGTCGATGGCCTCTGATGGGTAATGGTAACCCTGTGGTTTGGGCCCTGGTCTGTGGATGGCCTCTGGATGGGTAATGGTACCCCTGTGGTTTGGGCCCTGGTCTGTGGATGGCCTCTGGATGGGTAATGGTAACCCCTGTGGTTTGGGCCCTGGTCTGTGGATGGCCTCTGGATGGGTAATGGTAACCCCTGTGGTTTGGGCCCTGGTCTGTGGATGTCCTCTGATGGGTAATGGTAACCCCTGTGGTTTGGGCCCTGGTCTGTGGATGGCCTCTGATGGGTAATGGTACCCCTGTGGTTTGGGCCCTGGTCTGTGGATGGCCTCTGGATGGGTAATGGTAACCCTGTGGTTTGGGCCCTGGTCTGTGGATGGCCTCTGGATGGGTAATGGTAACCCCTGTGGTTTGGGCCCTGGTCTGTGGATGGCCTCTGGATGGGTAATGGTACCCCCTGTGGTTTGGGCCCTGGTCTGTGGATGGCCTCTGGATGGGTAATGGTAACCCCTGTGGTTTGGGCCCTGGTCTGTGGATGGCCTCTGGATGGGTAATGGTAACCCCTGTGGTTTGGGCCCTGGTCTGTGGATGGCCTCTGGATGGGTAATGGTAACCCTGTGGTTTGGGCCCTGGTCTGTGGATGGCCTCTGGATGGGTAATGGTAACCCCTGTGGTTTGGGCCCTGGTCTGTGGATGGCCTCTGGATGGGTAATTGTAACCCTGTGGTTTGGGCCCTGGTCTGTGGATGGCCTCTGGATGGGTAATTGTAACCCCTGTGGTTTGGGCCCTGGTCTGTGGATGGCCTCTGGATGGGTAATTGTAACCCTGTGGTTTGGGCCCTGGTCTGTGGATGGCCTCTGGATGGGTAATTGTAACCCTGTGGTTTGGGCCCTGGTCTGTGGATGGCCTCTGGATGGGTAATGGTAACCCTGTGGTTTGGGCCCTGGTCTGTGGATGGCCTCTGGATGGGTAATGGTAACCCCTGTGGTTTGGGCCCTGGTCTGTGGATGGCCTCTGGATGGGTAATTGTAACCCCTGTGGTTTGGGCCCTGGTCTGTGGATGGCCTCTGGATGGGTAATTGTAACCCCTGTGGTTTGGGCCCTGGTCTGTGGATGGCCTCTGGATGGGTAATTGTAACCCCTGTGGTTTGGGCCCTGGTCTGTGGATGGCCTCTGGATGGGTAATTGTAACCCCTGTGGTTTGGGCCCTGGTCTGTGGATGGCCTCTGGATGGGTAATGGTAACCCCTGTGATTTGGGCCCTGGTCTGTGGATGGCCTCTGGATGGGTAATGGTAACCCCTGTGGTTTGGGCCCTGGTCTGTGGATGGCCTCTGGATGGGTAAGGCCCAAAGCACAGGGGGTACCAATCGAAAATCGTGTTTTTGACATCATATACCAAACAAAATGTATATTTTTTCCAAGACGATTGCGAAAAACGGTTTGTCGAAATTTGACGTCAACCAAAAGTTATGGCCATTTGAAATCGGCCGAATTTCTCGGGCCATGCTGTAAATTTATTTTCTTGGCATTCTGTTTTTACTTATCTTTTTCCAGCCATTGTCAGACAAGTTTTTACACAAAGGATAGCTGAGACAATATGCTACATTTTGAGTAGCGACTTGGTAAGATATTATGCACAAAAAGTGGCTCAAAAACTCCGAAAATAGTTAACAAAGGACAAAAACTAATTTTCAAAAATTGTTAAAATCCAGAGATATTGATCATCTTACCTTTTTTTGACTGCTTTTTTAAAATGAAACCTATTATTTCACCGCTGAAAATGACCATATAGGTCAAAGAAAAAATTTCGATTTTCCAAAAATTAATTTGGGCATAAATGGACTATTCCTTTAAACTTCAAACGGTGGCTGTATTAGACAGTAAAAAATATTAAATTAAAAGTATTTGTAAATTTAGGTAGCTAAAGCAGCCGAATTTCTTAGTAAAGTAAAGAAGGCTGAAGAGCAAGCTGTCAAAATGATAGATCTAGGAAAAAAACTAGACCGTCTAATAGCTGCCGAAAAAAATTCTATAAACAACAGTGGTGGATCCACAAGTAGCAGTAGTTCGGCATCTGCTAATAGTTTACCGGAAAATATTGATTCGGCACCATTGAACCACAGTGGATCAAAAAAAAGCGATGATTCGGAGGATGCTGGAAACCCAAACAGCCCCGAAAGTAAAGGTGATGCTAGCAGCTCCCAAAGCAAAGTAGATTCATCAAAGGATATCAAAAGTCCCCAAAATAAAGGGGATTCAACAAAAGACAGCAAAAGCCCCCCGCAAAATGAGGATTCAGCCAAGGACCCTGACAGCTCTCAAAATAAAAAAGATCCAGCAAAAGTCGCTGGCATCCCCTCGGCGAAGGACGCAAAAAGCCAACAAAACAACGGGGATTTAACAAAAAACCCTGAAAGCTCCCAAGTTAAAAGCGATTTAGCAAAGGAGACCAACAGTTCTCAGAATAAAAAAGATTCAACTAAGGAAACCAAAAGCCCCAATGACAAAGTGGATTCAACAAAGGACATCAAAAGCGCTCCGAAGAATGAGGATTCAACCAAGGACCCTAATATCTCTCAAAACAAAAAAGATCCAGCAAACGGTGACAGTAACCCTAGCGGTCCCCGAAATAAGAGGAATTCGGAAAATGGTGCGACGGCTGGAAAGGAAAATATTGCACCGGATAGTGTGAGTTCAGCACCTGTAAACAGCGTACCATCTACAGAATTAAAAGAGTGCGAAGTGAAATTCGAATTAGAAATGCGACAGTTGGAAACTGCTATTGGAAATGCTCAAACAGCCAAAACCACTCTAAAAGAGAAACAAAAGAAAAGGACGCAGAAACACGACGAAGAAAAAGCAAACAAGGAAAATGTTAAACTCGCTAAGACCAACTTAGACAGTTTTAAAATGGCAGCAGAAGAAGCTGAACAGGAAACAAAAGCAAAACAAAAAGATTTTGAAAAGATTAAGGGCGCTCATCGTCAGCATTACGAGGAATTTGAAAAAATTAAAAGAGCTGTTAAGGATAAGGTTCACGACAAGGCAAACGAAACCAATGAGCACAAGCTTGAAGCCGAAACAATTCTAGAAAACGCTGATGAAATTTTAAATGAAGCAGAATTGGCAGAAAAAAATTCCAAAGAACATGCCTTAAAAACGAAAGCATTAGAAGAAACAGCCCAGAAAGTTCTAAATGATTTGTCGGCAAAGAAAAAAGATTTAAAAAAGGTTAAGTTGGACTCAGAGACTAAGTTGAAGAAATTAGAAAGGTCAAAAAAAGTGATGGAGGTCGAGGTGAACAAGATGCGACACGCGTCCACACGAGAGGCTCTTGAAATGGAAACAAAAGCTAATGATTCGAAAAGTGCAGAGGCTATTGAACATGCCAAAAAGGCTGCTGAAGCTGTGCAGCGCGCAGTTCCAAAGATTGAACAGGAATTCGACAGCTTATTAGGTATACTTTTAAAGACATTACGGTTATTATCTTTTATCAGGACCAGTGCTCGGAATTTTTGAATTTGGTCTTACTCGTACTCGTACTTCGTACCTTAATTTTTTTGCTCTCGTACTCGTAGTCGTACCTCGTACCTCTTATTATTTGGTCTCGTATTTCGTATTCGTACTCGTACTGACCTTTTTTTTCTCTCGTACTTCGTATTCGTACTGACCTTCTTTTCCTCTCGTACTTCGTACTCGTACTCGTAGTACGAGTACGAGTACGACTTCCGAGCACTGATCCCGACCCCACCCAAGTTTTGATTGTTGAGCTTTAGTTTTTATTTTGACACAAATAAGTTGATTCGCCTTTTTGGCGGCATAAAACATGCATGCATACCAGAGTTTCTTGGTGCAGTAGGACCAAGCTGACAAAAATTTGTTCAATTTCCATACTTTTAGGCTATTTTCCAGTATCCCGGTACTCTTTTAAATTAGGGTGGGGTCGGGATAATGGATAAGAACCGACATTACATTGGATTTATTGAACGTCCACCCTTGAATTTCATTGCACAGCTATGTGATTGGGTGCCGGACACTTTTTGTACCTCAGTTTAAAAAATTGTAAGTTCTGATTTCCAGCCTAGTCTAAAGTATCGAAAGGATTGTGATTTTGCCAGTCCTTTTTAAGAAGCAAAATCATTTCGGTTTTTTAACACTCATCCTGCAAAACTGGGTCAATTTGACCCAGTGAAACTTCAAATGCTCATAACTTTATTTTTATACAATTACTCAAAGCACATCTCCCGTTTCTAGGTTCAGATTTTCATGCTCTCTGTTATGATGAATTTGAATCAATTTGATACATGCTAAATTTTTGTTTTTATAATATATGTTTAAATTAACTGAGCATACGCAAAACTGGGTCTGTTCGACCCAGTAACTCTATATAATAGAATATGAATAAGTTATATAAATGAACAAATAAGTTTACTTTTTTAATGATACGCATCGTCAGTGATTCATGATTATCACCTATATAGTATTAATGATGTTTTGTGTGTCTGTAAACAATTGATGTTTTTGATTTTTCTGGAGTGTTTTTGTTTGCTTTTTCTGTCAATTTTTTTAAATTGAAGCGTGGAATCTGAGTAGCGAATGGTATTTTTGGATTGCGGATGTGAGATTTTTTGTGGTTTGCTTTTTTGGGTTTTAGAGAGCATATTGTGGTTTTTTTTGTTTGAGAGTCAAAATCTCAGAGTAAATTGGGTTTTACGGCCAGGACGGAATGTCTATTTTGTAGCGCTGAATCTCAGCTTCCATAAAAAAAAGATTGGCTCAAAATGACGACTTTAAATAGGGGATGTGTCAATGAGTATGAAGGTGGTTATTTGATGGGAATTTGGATTTGGGCATTTTTTGAATTACAATCTTTTTGTCTCAAGAGGAAAGTTATTTCTTATGTATTTCGAGCTGTTTTTTGTGTTTTATCTATTCTTTGTCAAAAAATACAGAAAATTTAGTAAAGTAGTTCTTAATCTACTCTTTTAGTAAGTAAGTCTGCCAGGAGACAGTGTAGTGTTGTCTCGATATTTGTTATTTGAAGCCAAGAGAGCAAGAATGTTGGGTGAGTGTGCCAGTTGCTAAATAAAAATCTATTATTTTTATTTCTAGTGAACAATCTATTTGCCGGACTCTACACTACCGACTCTAGAGACCCGACATAAGGGGTAGGTAGGTGAACCGAGAGTAGGTAGGTGTAAGGAGAGTATCAGGGGAGTAAGTAGGTGTGCCACGAGTAGGTAGGTGAACCAGAGAGTGGGTAAGGGGTATCAGGGAGTAAGTAGGTGTGCCGAGAGTAGGTAGGTGAACCAGGAGAGTGGGTAAGGGGTATCAGGGGAGTAAGTAGGTGTGCCGCGAGAGTAGGTAGGTGAACCAGGAGAGTGGGTAAGGGGTACCAGGGGAGTAGGTGGCCTTTAATTTTTAAATAGGGGGCCACTGTATCGCGGTTTTCATTTTCAAATGGAAAAATTATTCAGTTTTTGAAAAACAACTGGGAAAATCGGAATCTTCACGATATTTGGGACCAGACTGTCAAAACAGAAGTGGTAAAAAACTTCGAAAATTAGGGTGAAAAAAGTGTCGGACCCAAGGCGGGAACGAACTTGAGGTGGGGGCCACTATATCGAGGTTTGACAGTATACTCAAAACTTCCGACTACTTCATAGTAACATTTCAAAAAATTTATTATTAATGTTATAGAGGCCACTAAAAGTGCTCAAAAAGTGGTAGAAGAAATTATAAATGCTGAGAAAAAAATTGAAGCATCGCATAAAAAAGCAGAAGAGTTTCTTGAAAAGGCTCAAAGAGCTCACAAAGCTGCTCAAAAATCAAGTGAAAAAGCTGAAGATCACCATCAGCTAGCTAAAGAAAATAAAGACAAAGCTGTACAATTATTAGAAGACGGTACTAATTGTGATTCCGCGATCAACAAAAAAAAGAAAGACGTAGATGATGTAAAAAAGGAGTTCAAAACTTCAAAGACACAGCTGATTATTCTAAACAAGGAGGCTAGAAAAGCTAGCGGCATGCTTCTTGCAGAGTCTAACAAAGCCAACAGTGAGTGGGGGAGTGCTGTTACAGCTCAAGACGACTACGACTCAACCAGCAGTGCCGTGGTCGACTCACTCGCCCAGATAGAAAAGAAGAAATTAGAAGTGAATGAAGGAGAGCAAAAGTACAATGCAGTCAAAGGCCAAGCAAATGACTCTTTTACCGAGTACGAGCAAGCTAAGTCGGAAGTAGAAAAAGTTATTGGAGCGATGCCTCCTCCACCACCACTTGTTACTACCCCAATAAGTGTATCTCACCTCAACTTTAAGACAGAATCCAAATCAGTACTGTATAATTCAGTGATGGAAGTTGCTGCCAAAGAAGGTGATGAAAACCGAGGTGACAACATGATGGATAGTGATACGCCCACAAGTAATCTTTTGAATTATGTATTTTTTAATAGTTCTTCAGAATTTTTCACTCAAACGTATTTTACAGATACAGTCGACGCTCTACATAAGATACCCCTGGGGACCGGCCTAAGAGGTATCTTAAGTAGAGCGTATCTTATGAGGAACGTATCTTATGAAGATCGTATTCAGCCAAATTTTTGGAAAGGCGTATCTTATAAAGAGTTTTCTTCATGCAGAACATGTTTAGCTAAATTTTTTTTAAAGTGCATCTTGTAAGGATAAGGTGCATAATGATAAAATCCTAAACGTATCTTTATGCGGAAACAAAAACAGTACTCATTATCGATAGCTAAAACATAACCTTCAACACAGGAATACACAAAACTGCGACAACTTGCAATAAAAACAGCGAGATTGGTTTTCCTTAGATTTGTAGTAGCAATCATAAGGCGCGAATTTGAAATTGGTTTGAAAATTCTTCTTTTCTTCAAGTAAGTTGATAAAAGTATCGGCGCTAGTATAGAATACCCCCTAAATCAGACCTTCTAAAAATCGTTGTAACTACCCTTTGGAACAACAAGTTTAGGCTTAGCCCTTAGGCTTAGGGGTAGGCTAGCGTATGGAAGTTGTGACTAATAAGTGTTTTACGCACTTTTTCTGGGGTCTGGAGCATATATTTGGGTGCTCTTTACTTAGGCTTAGGGGTAGGCCAGCGTATGGAAGTTGTGACTAATAAGTGTTTTACGCACTTTTTCTGGGGTCTGGAGCATATATTTGGGTGCTCTTTACTTAAGTTTTAGAAAGCATAAGTTTGGGGGTGGTAGTATTCTATACTAGGGTCAAAGTATCTTATGAAGAGCGGTATTTAAAGTATTTAAAGGCTCGGGACTGTCTCAGAGGTATCTCATATGGAGAGTATCTTATGAAGAACGTGTTTTATGTAGAGGGTATCTTATAAAGATCGTCGACTGTATATGAAAAATCATGAGAAAATGGCTATAGGTGATTTGCGACCTCAAAATATGAACTCAAATTGTCAAAATAAATTTAAGGGGCTAAATGAGCATTTTGACGGCGCAAAATACTTTTATGAGTTATGTTTCCCCAAAAAAGTGATTTTTGTCGGTAAAAAAAATAGTCATCTTGAAAACTAAGTTTTGGTCGACAATTTTGGTTGAGCAATCACAATGTTATTTAAAAAATCAATCTTAAATTAAGAAAAAACGTTTATTCAAATTAAAATAACAATTAAAGTTCGTAATTCCCTTTTAAAGGACCATCGCCGATACGACAACGAGAAGTTCACATGTTTGAATGCACGCGGGACACTTTTTTAATCCGAAAATTTTCAGAATTATTTTTCAGTAGTAATTAAATCACTAAAAATCATTTTGTTTTTTAACTCTTAAAAAATAGCAACTCCAAAAAAATCAGCTTGGTAGACTAAGGAAAATGGAGGACTGTAAACTGAAATTGAGCGTGGGAATTTTAGTTAATGAGACAGTTGACACCCTTGTAAGTGGACACAAGGTCCTTGGACACTTTCCTAGCTCATTTTTAGTATTATTTTTCTGATTGCAAAATCAATCCAAACATATGGTTTTGTAGCCCTTTTCTTCCTCTTTCAAATGGTATATAAACTTTATTTAGAATATACTGAAATAGACATTATTTGGCTTGAAACACATGTAAGGTCATTTTCCGAAAAATTGGAAAAAACTCGGATTTTGGTCTTTTTTAAAGAAATTGATTTTTTTAAGAGGCTTTATCTCAACACTCAGATTTCCAAAAATTATTCTGTGAAATTTTTTTGTACCATTTGAGCTGCGCTACAACATGATGCTGAAATATTGGTAAAGCTATAAATCTTGAAACAAAATTTCGACCATTTAAAGGGATGAAAAGGGACAAAACTACGCAAGCGATGGATGCCAGCGATGAGGAAGTCAGTGAGTCAAGAACTGGGACAAGATTAAGGGGACAATAGATTGTTGGCCGCTCATTGTTTGGAAAGTGCCTCTTTGTCTAGGACTCGTTCCGTTGCCATATCAGTGAATCCACCAGGCAGAAGATGAAAGAAATTGGACTCTTGTTCTTCTTGTTGTTAGCCTTCGGTTAGTGAGCAACAAAAAAGACATTAAAGACTAAGAAATGAGTTACTTTATACCGTTTTAAAATTACCAAAAATTACCGCAAACTCAAGCGATAACAATTGTCGCTAATACAAAAAAAACTTCTTTAAAAATTGCCTTTTGTATGTCAATGGGAGATCCCACTATTTGATTGGGACCGTGCTCAGCTGTATGTTAATGACAAGTGGATGTTGAGCGGAAGGGTCAGTTGGTTCATATTTAGATCAGATCAACTAAATCTTAGCCAGCTGTATGTTAATGAAAGATGTACAGGGTGTCTAATAAAAACTGCCTTTTTTGTTGGAAAATGTTGTCAAAGGCTTCCGCAGACCGGTGAAACCCTATAAAGAATTTTGAGGTTTCAGCCAACAATTTCGATAACTAAAACTAAAGAATATTCAATTAACAGAGAGAATGTATCGGTCTAAACATTTTTTGGGAACAAAACATTAGGTGGAATATTAAAAGGAGCGTAAAAAGGCGAGAATTCAAAAAAATGTTGCAGTTTCTATTGGACACCCTATACGTTAAGCAGATTATTTTTTTAATGGCAGATTCGACTGTAATAGCAATTGAATCTATCCAGCTAACTTGATTTTTTTTCTCATCCAAAAAATCACCTAAAAATGAAATTTTATGTTTTCTAATGTAATATTTAGCTGATAGGAATGCTGGAGATTTGACCTGTAAAAACAAGCTGTCAGAAAAGAGATGTAATCAGCTGTTTGAACCACAAAATGGTCGCGCTAATCCAGCTTGCAAAGATAAAGGTAACGATAAAACCTTTTGCTGATAATGAAGTTATCTAGTTACAGCACTTCGACTAAATTCGCTGAATTGTGCGAAAACTTGCCATAAATGTTCTGAATATAAACGTGTGATGAGAAGAAAACTTAGAAAGCAAGAAAAACGAGACAAAAAGAACTGGATTGTCAAGAGAAGTAATTGCATTAAATGAAAAAAATTTTAATATTTAATTTTTTTATTCAGAAAATAACTGCAAGGATAAGAATAAAAGCTGTAGCAAAAAAATATTTAACTGTGAGAGACCAGTGAGCACTTTAGTCAAATACTTATCAAGCAATATTTCAAACGCATATTTTTAGAAATATGCGAAGAAACTCAAAAAGAGATGTCCCCAAAGTTGTGGTTTCTGTCTCTCTTTTCAAGAAAAATGTGTTGACACTAACGCTAATAGGTTAGATTTTTTTTAAATACCGTGTTTTCTCTAATAAAGCCACCCCCTCTATTAGAGCCACCCCCTCTTTTTAGCGAAACGAGGGCATCCAAAAAATAAAGAACTATTAAGCCATCTTTTTTTAAAAACGTGGTTATTTGAAACCAAAGAATTTCTGCTTTTGTTTGAATTCAAATTCATCTTGAAACCAAAAGTAAATTTCTGCTTTTTGATGTAGACATCTAAGTTTTTTTCATGGATCTTATCGCTAACTACGAAAGTGACTCAGAAAAAGAGCAGGAAGTCGTCAAGGAAAAGTCGTACAGCGCCGAGTTCTAGCTAAATTTTACCAAATCAGTGGGCGGCTCGAATCACTCGGCAAGCAAGAAATTTGGCGTGGATCGTTCTACAGTGATTGATTGGGTTAAACAAGAACAGAAGCAGCATGGGCCGATTCCAGCTGGACAATTTGAGCTGTTGCTAGAACGCAATGCAATTCGACAGACGGGCGCTGTGGTTGAAGAAGTTGATGCAGATCAGGATAAAGAAAATGGATACGTGAGCGAAGAATCTCTAGAATTGGATTGGAACGATGAGTTGAATGCACCAAACCCTGAGTTCCACGCCTTTTGATGCTTGCCAACATCCTTGAAATTCTATTTGTACAGCCAACATCCTTGAAAAATTGTATTTGAAAATGTTTTTTGTTAGTTCAATGAATTTTGATGTGAGACGTTTAAAGTATGTTTAAAGACGTTTAAAGTATCTATAACATACCGATTATTAAAGGCATTCAAAATATAAAGCCACCCCCTCTATTAGAGCCACCCCCAGAGGGCATCCAAAAAATAAAGCCACTGTGGCTCTATTAGAGGAAGTACGGTAACTGGTAGCAAATAAGTTTTTGGACAACTTTTGTGGTTAAGTAGGCAATATTGGGCAATGAAACTTTTTTGTGTTGTTCACAAAAAAACAAAGCTTAGAAAAAAGTAGAGTTGCGAAATGAGAATAATCTCGAAAATATTCTCGAGAATAAACCAAGAATAAACAAGAAAACGTCGAGAGAAAAAGCCACGTCGTATACGACTAAAGCGGAATCTTTTTGAATTTAGTTTGAATTTCAAATTCTTGCCATATGATAACTCGAAAATGTTAAGGCATAATAACATTTGTTGACCCTGCCGGAGGATATACACCCCCCAAATGAAATTTTTTTAAAAGTGTTTCCAAACACCATGTATCAACCTAAAATCACCTCAGAAGTTCAAAAATACATTATTTTTGTGTTCTAGTCAATAAAAAGAGTTAAAAGAGTTTTGGGCATTTTGAAATTTCGACCATTTGTCTGTTTCACCATGTTTTGGTCACTGGAGCTGGGCAAACAGAGCCTCTAAATGCATTTTTGTTCATTTGTGGCCTTGAGTTCAGAATTAACAATTTTCAGTTAAAAAATTACTCGCAAAAGCTGCTAACAGACTTATTTGGGCCGAACTGCCTTATATGGGACCTGCTCAAAATCGACTTTTGACCACTTTTTTGAACTTATCAGGTCGTAATTAGTCTAAAAAACATGTTATTTTCACGCGGACTATTATTTTAGAAAAATAATTTTTTTTAATAGTCCCCGTGATAATAACATGTTTTTAGACTAATTAGGACCTAATAAGTTCAAAAAGGTGGTCAAAAGTCATTTTGAGGAGGTCCCATATAAGGCATTCCGGCCCTTATTTGTCGCCAGTTACAATCGAGAAAATGTAAATGAAAAAACATGAAATTTGTTTCTAAGACTTCTATTTGAAATGTGATTGTCAAAAATACTTATTAATTTGTTCTTAAGTTTTTATAGATGTGCTAAATGGAAACGGCTAGGATTTTGCAAAAAACCAGAATATCCTCGTGCCGTCAAGTGGTTTTTCTGTGCATACACTTGTCAAATGTGCCCTTCAGATGAGAAAACTCCCAGTGATTATGCACCAAAGAGTCAATTGTTATCCTAAAACCACAAATATTCTCTGCTATTATACAGGGTGGCGCAATTTTTTTTCGGATTTTAGACCCTACCGGAGTATACCACCCCCAAATGAAATTTTTTTTAAAGTGTTTCCAAACACCCTGTATCAACCTAAAATCACCTCAGGAGTTCAAAAAAGAATTTTTTTTTGTGTTCTGGTCAATTAAAAATTGAGTTTTGGGCATTTTGAAATTTCGACCATTTGGCTGTTTTACCATGTTTTGGTCACTGGAGCTGGGCAAAAAGAGCCTCTAAATGCATTTTTGATCAAGAGTTTTGCTCTCAATTATGTCTGAGGTAAGTGAGTGCGCGCATCTCTAACAAAAAATCACCCTTCGGGGGCGCAGGGGGGCTTGGTTTGTTAGAGATGCGCACACCCCTTAGACGCAAATCACTCGAAAGTTACTCTGGATGCTTAAAAAATGTATATGCATACCAGAGTTTCTTTATGTGGTAGGCCCCAGTTAACAAAACTATGTTCAAATTCCATCTTTTTGTGGTCAAGGTACCCTCAACATCTGATTTACCAAGTTACAATAAACAGAAACCGACCCTACCGGAGTATACCATACCCCCCCAGTGTCATCATCTTCCACCTGAAATATATTTTTTTCGCACTTCGGTCCGCTTTTCTTTGTTCCCACCATCATGATCTATGCAAAAATAACTAAAAATACCAAAATTCAAGATTTAAAAAATCGACTTTTATAGAAAAAAGTAGGTGAAAACACCTTTTTTATCGTGTTCAAGGTGTAGGAAATGCTTAAAAATGGTTAAAATGGTGTTTTGAAAAAGTTCAAAAAAAATTTCATTTGGGGGGTTTAACTCCGGTAGCGGCGGATTTTAAAATAGCTGCAACTTTTTTGTTTTTCAACCATTTGGCGAGATATTTTTTTTGTTTGATTCTCCAATAGGGATGTTTTATTGACACTACGTGTGCATGCGAAGTTCTTATTTTAGAGATGAAAAACGTTATTTTAAGCAAATGGGCTGTTTTGCTGCATCAGAAAGCTATGGTGGGCATGGTATAAGGTGTGGCAAGTAATGAAAGTCAGTGCTAAGTTCAGCTCTAATGTTGCCATAGATTCATTTTTTGAGGCTACCCTGTAATAATGCCTTTTAAATATAAAAACTAAAAGCGACCATAAAATGCACGGCTCTTTTGCTGTTTAGGGCCCCCCATCAAAACATACACATAATAATCAAATCCGTTTATTCTCACTAACAAATACCATTTTTAGCGTTCAATATTATACAATTGATAAATTTGAGACCAAAGATGATAGAATATATCACATCCAGCAAATTTTCGGGTTTATCAATCGTTCATAAAGATCTTTTAACTTGAAATTGCGAAGTTCTTCCATCTAAAAATGAAATATAAAAACCCGACTCACTGGAATAAAAAATAAAATTTAATTGGACTGAAAAATAGATAACAAATGAAAAAGTATTTGTAGATGACCGAGATGCAAAAGATGGTTTTAAAGCGCTTCAGGAATTGAAAAATTAAAAAAAAATAAGGGGGGCCCTAAACAGCAAAAGTGCCAAATGCACAATGCATCTCGTTGCTATAGCTGCCATGAAAAAATTATCGTATTATCGCTGGATATTAGCTGCATCTGGCAACATTAGAGCTGAAATTAGCGCTCAATTTCATATCTTGCAAACCATGCCTTATGCTACGTCCACCATAGCTTTCTGATGCAGCAAAAGCCTATTTGCTTAAAATAACGTTTTTCATCTCCAAAATGAAAACTTTTGCATGCACACGTGGTGTCAAACAAGACGTCCCATATTGGAGAATCGAACAAAAAATATCTCGCCAAAACGTTGGGAAATAAAAAAGTTATAGCTATTTTAAAATACACAAAAAAATTGCGCCACCCTGTAAAACAGCTTTCGGCAAATACACTTGCTAAACAAGAATGGTATCTAGTGAATTGGCGTTTTCACCCAAAATTTGTATTTTACATTTTTCATTTCTGGAATAAAAAAATACAGTCTGAATTTTTGTATTAAAAAAATTTTGTTTGAAATTGGAAAAGAATCGAAAACGCCTCATTTGTGCTAATAGTGCTTGAATTTAACTGTTCACTTTCCTAGTTCTTAAAAGAAAAAAATGAAAAGTGCTTCGTTTTCTCTTACTATTGTCACTTACTATATTAAGCTCTACTATCGATCCAAATACCGTATTCTCTCTATTTTTCAACCTCTAATAAAAATTTAGACTTTATATTGAAAATGCAATAAAACATGGTTTAGTCCCTAGTTTCAGTCTAAGAGAGGACCCGTATGGCTTTTCAAAACGCCCGAAAGTGTTTCTTTTAGCTTTTCAAGCGAATTTTGCGGGAAATTGAAAAAATCCTAAAATTTGACTAGAAAAACGTGTACCAGACCAGTGTATTCATAACTAACACTAACTCCTAACACTAACCTAACGTTAGGCTAACACCTAACCTTACACTAACACTGACATGTTAGTGCTAGTGTAAGGTTAGTTTAAAATAGCGGGTTAGTACAGTCAAACCTGGGTTATCCGACACCCCAGTTAACCGACACCCTCTTTTATCCAACACCATGAGCCCGATTTGGTTGGCCTGGTAAACCTACACCCCAGTTATCCAACACCT
Organism: Ditylenchus weischeri; assembly: GCA_029231635.1. Taxonomy (NCBI): domain Eukaryota; kingdom Metazoa; phylum Nematoda; class Chromadorea; order Rhabditida; family Anguinidae; genus Ditylenchus; species Ditylenchus weischeri. The sequence goes on along the minus strand of JAMRYI010000899.1, from coordinate 17,097 downwards.
CAGTTAACCGACACCTCGTTTATCCGACACCCCAGTTAACCGACACCCTCTTTTATCCAACACCATGAGCCCGATTTGGTTGGCCTGGTAAACCTACACCCCAGTTATCCAACACCTCAGTTAACCGACACCATAAGGGCGGTCCCTTTGGGTGTCGGATAACCCAGGTTTGACTGTAGTATAGGGTGTTAGTGTAGGGTTAGTTTCAAGTGTTAGAGTTAGGTTAGTGTTAGGCTAACACTAACATAGTAAGTTTTCAGGCGAACTGTTACTTTAATTTTAGTGTTGATTCTGACATACTGTTTAACTAACATAAGGTTTTTCAATGCTGCTTAGTGAGAAAGACTTGATGAGAAGTATTTGCTAACTTAATAAAAGCCATCTTTTCCATATTTTTCAGTCTCATAGCGAAAGTCACCTTTCGTTTTGAAATCTTGTAGTAAATACTCGTGCTGATTTTCCGACCACTTGCGTTTGAGTCCGTGCTAACATACGCTGGCCTACGCTGTGCCTGAGGTTTTTCCTAAGCAAAAAAATTAACTGCTTTTAAGAAGCCTACTAAAGTAAAAAAGTGCCCATACGAGTACTTTCGCTATTGGCAGGGAACTGAGAGTGACAAAACTAGAAATATCAGCTTTTTATTATGAGAAAACCAAGAAACAAAACAATAAATACGCTAAATGTGATGGTTGCAATAAATGAAAAACTGGAAATTTAACAAATCAAAATTGGTTCTGTTTATGCGCCTTGCAGTTGCCAATCCAGCTTGCGATAAAATTCTTTCAACCGGTGCACCCGAAAGCGGAACTGAAAGCACTTCCAATGCCAGCATAGCCACAGCATCCTAAGATCAATAATTTAGAGAAACACATTAAAATATGCCAGGAAATGACCGTATCAACGAGATTCGACCAGTACCTCAGAGCATCAACTTTTAATTTGCCGAAAAATTCACACTTACGACTCTTTGTAGTATTTGCTTCAACCAGGCATCTTCACCATCTTTTTCTCTTAGCCTGCGTCGACCTGTTTGCTCTTCTGCGTATTCGGCCATCAGTTGGTCAAGAGTAGAGTTAAGCAGTCTGTTCTCTGGCAGTGCAGGACGAGAATTTGTGAAGACCAGCGAGTTTTTGAGGGTGAGACAAGATCGGTCCCTGTTTTGCTTTGAGTTCCTAATAACACACTATGAAGAACGACATGGGATTATAAAGTTACCTGTGATGTAAGTGGTGATCTTCCAAAATAGTTGACTAGAGCCATCATTTTTGAGTAATCGGCGTTTGGCATGACAAACTTCTTGAACATGTCAAGAATCACCAACTGCAAAGTATGAGCGAAACATTTAAGGCGGAAAGGAAATGCAGATCTGAAAATTTCTATTTTATGTAAAAGTATAAAGCGACTGAAGGTGCTGGACAGCTTAGTCAGCCTGTGGTGATTCTTCATCATCATTCTCTTCATCATTGTTAAAGCTATGATTATCTTCAGTGTCCGAAAAACAAAGGTTTATGTCAGCTGAAATAGGTTATGAAAAACAAAGAATTTTCTGAAAAAATGGATACCTGGAAAAATATCGTTGAAAGCCTTGGACATGTTACTGGCACCATCTGTCACAACTTTGAACAAGTTCTCTACCTCGAGTCCAAATTCTGATAGCAACAATTCTATATCTGATCGCATAGCGACTCCCGTATGGGAACCCTTGAGTTAAACTCTGAGACCAAGAAAGATTCTCTGAAGAGTCCCATCACTGTTGCAAAAGTGAAACGTGAATCATGAAAATAGGTTCTTTTTCAGATACGAAAGCGATTTCTACGATTACCCAGGTAAGAATGCTTCATTCCTTTGTCAGTCCATATATCGGCAGTAATAGATCGACGTTAAGATATCTTACCAATTAGACATTTGATTCTTGTTTTGAGCTGCTCATAACGACTGCCAGGAATCTTTTTTAGACCAGCGAAGCTGCTTGCTATCTTTCAGAAAACGTGGTACAGTTTGTTTCCTAAATATTGCGAAAAATTACCTCGACACTTGGGTTCAATTCATGAATGAAGTTACGCATAACAGGATTCCGAAATCAGTTCATAGGGATAGATGGAGTAGACAGGACTTCTGCAAAAGCACTTGTAATTTTCCGATATTTAAGACAGATGTAAAAAAAAGAACCACAAATGTAAACGCTTTAAAAACTAGCCTTGTGACTGGCTCCTTCTTTTTTGGATTAGTAACTGCTAAAATCTTCTTGGGAGTTTGCATCTTGTCCTTGTGTGCAGTTTGCCTGTGTCTGTCTATAATATTCTTGTAAGCAGACAGCTTCTGAAATTTTAACGGTTTACACAAAGTCAAACTAGTGAAAATCCGCTTACCGTTGTACATTCTTTGCAAATAATAAGCTTATTGCCTTGGCTGTTATTCTCTTCAGTGCAGTTGTCCAATATGCTCTTCTGCTTTCTTGAGCAGACAATTCACCTGTTTCGATAGATATTTCTGAAAGCAGTAAGGTTAACATCAATTGAGATTTAAAATACGATGTTGTTAGCAATTATTATAACTGAAAAATACACAGAATCACTTCTTAGAACTAGAGGATTAACAGCAGCTAACCATAAACTAGAACTAACAGCCAAAAAAACATCTGACACCAACCTAACATCAACAGTACCATATAAATCTAACCTATCACTAACATTAACATCTAAAACTAACCTAACTCTAACACTTGAAACTAACCTTACACTAACACTAACATGTTAGTGTTAGTGTAGGTTAGTTTAAAATGTTAGTGTAGAGCTAGGTTATTGTTAGCCTAACACTAACATACCGTATTTCCTCTAATAAGAGCTATTTCTCAAACACCCAACAGTCTGAAAATTTTGGGGTCGATCTCAAGATTTTTGAATGCAATTTCAAATGTAAAAAGCGCAATCGGTAAAACTCGTGGGAGTTAAGAAAATGCATTAAACAGCTTTGCGAAATATTCTTTCTTGGCTGAGATATAGGTCTTCAAAGTTGGGGGTGGGCGCTTAACTTTTTACAAATGATTTATACAAAAGCTTTAAAAGTATTTTGCTTGCCATAAAAAGGGTCAGCTGTTTATTTGAAAGTGATTCAGTTTTCTGAAAATTTTTGCTTATGTTCTATTTACATTTAAACTTTTTCCTGAGCAAAAATTTATTTTAATCTATTTTATGCTTTTAAATAAATATTTATTTTGACATTCTTTTGCTAAAATACTCTTTTGGTCTAAAAAACAAAAGTTTTTCAGGTAAAACTGATGAAGAAATGTTTTTAAAAAGTTTTTATTGCCTAATAAACAAATGCTTGATTCTAGATTGTATTTGTCAACATTTAGGGAACAGTGAAACAGCGAAAATACTGACGAAAGCAGCAGCAGGGGCAAAAAAAGGCTATGGGGCGGCGCCAGCTGTGGCCGCGGCAGCGGCGACCAAAATATCAAGCGGCAGCGGCGGCGGCAGCGGCGACCAAAATATCAAGCGGCAGCGGCGACCATTTTAAAAATCAAGCGGCAGCAGTGACAGCAGCGGCAGACATTTTGAAAATTTCGCGGCAGCGGCGCCGCTCGAAAGTATGGATTTCGGCCGCCGCGAGCAGCGCCGCTGATCTCCGGCGCCGCTCGTGCAAGTATGGTCATGTCGTATTAGAAGCCATTTATTTCAATTTTAATCTGGCAATTTTTTGCCCACAATTTTTCACCGCCATAATTTCGGTTCATGTATTTTTGAAAAATCGTCACTGCAGGGCGGACTATTTTCTATCCTCCGTAACTTGGGCAAATTTAGAATAAAAATAGATTCTATCAATTCTTTTTCTTTAATGTTTATGATAATTGCTTCTACATGAGATGTGCTGGGAATTTCAAAATTTTCGCTGCTGTACTTCCTCTTGGCTTCTGGCTTTGAAATTTTCACTCCTGCTCTTGCCCTTCGCTCTTAATTTTAAAATTTTTTGCTCCTGCTTTTGGCTCTGAAATTTTCGCTCCTGATCTTTCACTTGGCTCTTAATCTAAAAATGTTTCTCCTGCTCTTGCTCTAGGCTCTTATACTCATAATGCTTGCTCTTGACTCCTGTCATTTTGGCCCCCGGGATGGGATGTTTAGCCCTTGAGGCAAGTTTGCTTGAGTTTCTGGCTGATTTTCTCTAAAAGTCTTAGTCTAACAAGGGAACCCCACGAAATGTTAAATGGAATTCGCATATTCTAAAGAGTTTTGATGATTGTTGAATTTTGATTGTTGAGTTTGATATTTTTTTCCCACAGACAGAAAAAGTTGAATCTGGAGACTCGAGAAACGTCAAGCCACAAACTGCCTGGCTCCCTCTATGGATTTTCAAAAATATATTTTCAAAGTTAAGCCTCCATACAGTGACACCCTGAAATGTTCGATCCCCTACTGGTTCGGACACTTTTTTCCACATATGGGTTTGAAATAGTGTTTTCCTTGTCCAAGAAAGTGGATGTTGTTCAGGGGGTGGTCAATGTTCAAAAAATACTTTATTGTCTACATGAACAGGGTACAAAAGGTACTAGCAAATACAGTAATACAAACAAGGTATACAGCAAATGATTACACTTGAGTTTGAAGAGAATAGGAAGCCAGAGCTTCCCTTGTTGTTGATGTTCCATAAGACTGACTGGGCTGGCCATTTGATTTAGCTGGTGCTGGTGGGCGGTTAGGGAACCAAGGCTGAAGATCAGCAGATGACTAGATAACTTAGATCACTAGAACTGTAGGTCCAATGGACTCAATGGATTGAATGGAGTTGGGGGTGGTACCGGGTGATCCAAAGGATGGCGGACACTTCACACTCCTCCTTCAAAAAGCCAAAATTCCTTTTTGGCTGGGAGTAATTTTCACAACGGTCAATGAGATCCTTGTAAGGTGTACCGGTGTTGGCTGAACCGCGTTCCTCCCTATCAAAGCTAGAAGACTGTATATGTAGCTAGAAGACCCAAGGCAGCCGATGATTTTGAAGATCCTCGTTGATGATGACCAAGGTGATCCACATTTTTGTAGGCACAATCGTAGGTAGGCAAAATAAAACAACAAAATTGCTCCAGATTTGCTATTTGGTCAGATATTTTTTGGACCCGGCTTTTAGTGAGCATACAATGCAAAACATGATTTCAAATATAATTGTCTATACAGCTAATTCCATATGGTGGTTTTTTCAGCAAAAAGCTCTGACAGGGATCGATCAGAGTGTGGATTTTAATCATGTGTGTGTTTTTGTTGCATGATTTTCCTTGCGTGGTACCCTTATTTGTGCGCTTGTTGTTTCGCGTGTTTGCTTTGTTGTTTAATTTATTATGGTGAAAAAATTTAGAAAAGTTGTTTTTAAAAAACATTGAACGTTTGGCATTTTGCAAAATAAGCATACAGTCGAGTCTCGATACAACGAACCCCTAAAAAGTTCGTTCCCACCTCGGATCCGACACTTTTTTTAGCTCGATTTTTGAAGCTTTTTGCCAGTTGTCTTCGGTCAGTCTAGTCCGAAATATCGCAAGGATTTAGATTTTGCCGATCGCTTTTGTACATAACAACAGTTTTGCCGAAAAGACCCGCGGGTCTCGATATAACGAACACTTATTTTCAGCTTTTTTGAAATTGACCAGCTGAAGAACCGACTTACGCCAGAAGAATATGTGACAAAACAACACACAACCAGAGAAGGAGCACGAAAGCTTGCCTCAGGATGTATATCCTATCTCAGAGCCTGAACAAGAAGAAGAAAAAGAAGGAAAAAGGACACATAAGATAAGCGAAGACCTGATAAGACACCAAAGCTCAGATTCTACAGGCAGGATACATACTAAGTTGAATTAGCAAAACTCCAACGTCTACTCAACCACAACATACCGGTCTGCTGTTAGACCAGCAGGTTGGGTCCCCCAAAACAACACTGCCGAGTCAAACTAGACCAATCATCTGGACCCCAAGAAGCACCTTCGACTATCACCCTTTTTAAAACTGACCAAAGAAGTGGAGAAAGGCACAAAAACAGAAAAGAGAAGTTTGGAAGAGAATAAAGAACAAAAGTATATCAAGCTGGCCCACGTCAACCATCCACTAAGGACGCAAGAGCCATACTAGTCTGATCAACAAAGCGACAAGAATCATACAGTTGAAGGATTTGAGCTTGAAAAATTAGCCAGGAATAGTGAAAACTCACTCCAAACCCCAAATCTACAATCCTAGAAACCAACTTTCTCTAACAAGCACTCCATTCAATTCTGCAAAAAAAGGAACAAAAAAATTCGAGCCAGAGGACTCATACTACTTAGGTATCAATCAGTCATGTTTAAACGTCTCCTAAGTAATTCTCATACGCTAGAAACGATGAAAAAGCCGTTTTCTCACACTTTCTCACGCAAAAAGTCGTTTTGTGAAGAAAATAGTTTTGACTAAAATTGGACTTTTTGACTTGGGAAACGAAGATAAATCACCTTATTAAATCACCTCATTAAGATATTCTACCCCGTTTTGGTCACTGGAGCTAAGCAAAAAGGTGAGTGAGTGCGGGCATCTCTAACTCTCAAGCCACTTGCGCTTCGCGCCACACCAAACCCCCTACCGAAGACTTCGATTTTAGCGTATAAGAATTACTTAGGAGACGTTTAAACATGATTTACGAAAAGCTAAAAAATGCAACCTCCCGTGATCAATAGGTGCCGAAATGTTGGTTTAGTTTTTTAAGTACTTTTTTATTATTAATTATTTAACAAGATAACAATATTAATAGTGTTAATAACAAAATTGGCGCTAATGTAATGTACACTATGTATACTATGTACACAATGTAACGTTATGGGAAACATTACAGTTCGCTTCTTTCCTCCAAATACGACGGCGCTGTCTCAGGTATTTTGTGATTGTCTTAGCTACTGAAATTGTTTGTCTTCTTTTAGCCAATGGATCAAGGCGTGATTCAAAATTTGAAGGTCCACTATCGCAGGTTTTTGCTTCGGTAGCGCATCAATTGAATCGATGAAGGAAAGGATTTTCGATTCAACTTGCTCAATGCTCTGCATCTCTTCCGAAAGGCCTGAGGTGAAGTAAAATCTGCAACAATCAACAACTGCTTTCAAAAAGCTGAAGTAAAAAGTTTAGCTGTGTGAAATATCCTTAATTATGCTTCAGATTGCTGATGAAGAATTGCTTGAATATCCCGTGAAAAATGAAAGTGAAGGAATCGATGAATTGCTTGATGATTTGGGAAACTTGCAGGTGGCTGGCGAAATTCCGGAAGACATGGATGTGGCAGATTTTGTGGGTATCGACGAACATTTATTTATTTATTATTTTATTATCAAACGACATAACTTGAAAGGCAAATTATCATTAAACTACAAGACAATTTTAAAAATTACAATAACAAAAGTTTACATCAGCAATATCTACAAGTCTTTTCGCACTCTTGCTCTTTGCTAGCGGATGTGTAGAAATCACTGTCACAAAACTTGAAAAGGCGATCCCAAGTAGCACAACTGTTTGAAAATTAAAATATTCAAAGATAGAATGTTTAAGACCTACTGAGTACTACTGTCAGCACAATCGGGATCTTTTATGGCGTTAATAAGGTCATTAATATCCCCACCCCAGTAGGCTTGACTGATACATTAGCACAAGTGCCCGCACACATTTCTTTCATTAATTGTCGATAAACCTAAAAATTTTCTTAAAGTATTTTTGTGTGATTTTGACTTTAAAGTCAACCATCGATAAAAGCCAACCTTTTTGAGACAGGGTGGGCTTGTATCGAGCTCCTCGGGTTTTTAAGGCAAAATCATCAGATTACGTAAAAACGATCGGTGAAGTCGGAATCCTTGCACTTTTTCAAACTAGACTGATGAACCTTGTTCAGCGAAATTTTTCAAAAATCTAGGTAAAAAATCTTCGCACCCTAGGCGGGGACAAACTTTTGGGGGTGGGCTGCATACTTAAAAAACCATGCCTTTTTGATCTGGAACGGTTTCGATGTGCACCCCCGAGTTTGCCATAGGTCCCCAGAGCTTAGTCTTTTTTGTCAATATGTTTTGAAAAAAATAGGCTTGGGAGACGAAGGTGAACTGGGTGGAGTGCGTTGTACACCGAACTTGAAAAGGGGGGTTCACACCGAAATTTAGCCTTTGCTTTTTGAGTGCCAGCTGTGCTGTCTAAAAATTTTATTTTTTTTAATTTTGAAGCATTGAGCGCAGCGTCGCCTCAGAATACCAGTTTGGAACTGGAAGGCGACTTTCATAGCTCTTTTATTGGGATGGGTAATTTGGTCCTATATGACAATGGCTTCCTTGGTCTTTTTGTCCCAACAGGGTGCACAAAGGTACAAAATCGATACCCATTGTCATATAAGACCGGAAATTCTTCGTGCCGCTACGATTTTGTCTAAAATAACACCATGCCCCGATGCAATGTTTTTACAAATCCAATAAATTTTTTATTAGGTCCCTTGTTTGACTTACCTCATTGTCGCACAAATCTATATTTTCAGGACAATTGACAGCATTATCTCCAGGCCGAGGAACTTTCTGGGCAACAGGGTTTGTAGCTGTCACTGCTTAACACAAGAATTAGTAAACATAATTCCAAATTGACACAATTTGAAACTAACTTCCACTAACAGGTGTGTTTGTATTGTTGGCTGGGACTGTGGTATTAGAGATTACATCACAAAAGTCACATGTTCTGGCACAATTCTTCTTGAGTTCTTCCATGTAGTTGGGGTCTTTGCACATCTTTTTGAAAGGGTTGCAATTTATTGTGTCCTTACACCAAGGCTTTAGTGGGTCTGAAGGGGGTGGTTGGTCACACCAACCACAAGTGGAACGGCAATATAAATCCATATACTTTCTGAGGGCACCATTTTTGCAATTATTCTCATTACACTGAACCGGAGGCGCTTAAATGTGTTGAGTTTATAAAATGTATGTTGAAAATTTGCTGACCTAAATCATCTTCACAGTCGTGTTCAGGCAGTTCACAGCATGTGGCACAAGTAAAACGGCAGTGAGATGCCTTCAGTTGATTGCCCAAAGAAATAGTTTTATTGTTAGTTTTAACAATATAAGCATTTAATAAGCATTTAAAATAAGGTTAGCACTACAAACTTAGCAGAGCTTTTAAATCTGCCAGCTAAAAATGTTCATGCAGAACGGGTCAAAAAGCTAATCAAAAATTTGGTAAACTGCTATCATCCTTGGTCTATTTATAGGGTTGTCGGCTAACCGAAATTTTCGGTATCGATTAGCCGAACTAACACTGAAAACCGAACTTTTCGCTTAACCAAACCGATAAAGAACGATTTTTGGTTCACCAAATTGATCACCGAAATTTCGGCCAACCAATTATTATTAAAAAACGCGAATCTCTATATAGTATTTGGCATGTGTCCGTCCTACTTTTTAATGGACATTTTGACCACATTCAGGCCATTTTTGCTTATTTTTCCGATTATTTTCGGCAATGTCTCGACGGAACCCCAAACTTCAGACAATTCAGCGTCTTTTTATGCCGAGACCCAGGAAAATGTCTTCGAAAAAGAAAAACTTTTGTGGTCCCTCAAAATTGGAGTTGGAGGATTTTGGGGTAGGCCTGGAGGATGGTTTTTCTGCTTCCAACGATGGCCATTTTTGCGATGTCTCGAAAAGAACGTAGACGTAGATAGACGCGTAGTTTTTCACGATGAATGCACTATCGAAATTTCGAAATACTATAGAGGCGCCGATAGGCGCCTGTGGTCCCTTGTAAAAACATATTTTGTTTAAATAAATTTCGACTAAAGAGGCACGGTCATACAAATCGACTATGCTGATAACGAATTCGGTTTCAAAATTTCAGGTTTGCTTAGCAAAAACAAGTTTTACGTCAAAATGTTATTTGAGAAAATAATGAATTGTGATTTTATTTTGGCCGTAACTTTATGTTGCACCCCCCCTTTTTCCGACTAATTTCAGTGAATGAGACCTAAAAATAGCAGGGCTTTCTGACAGAATATTTCAAATTTTTGGGAAGGGTGAGCGACTGGTAAAAACACGCCAAAATATGCCACATTTTATTGGGTTGTTCCATAAGTTCGTGGGTGGTTATACGAAACAGACCATATTTATGTATGGGTTGCAAAATTTTTGATAAATGAGAATTGGCACTTAGAATTGGCAATAAACGATTATTAATTAACCGATGGGTTTCAAATCGTAAATTGTATGGTCAAAATTTCGATTTTCAAACCCAGCAATTAATTGAGTGCCAATTCTCATTTACCAAAAATTTTTGAAACCCATACGTAAATATGGTCTGTTACGTATAAGCACCCACGAACTTATGGACGAACTCAATACCTCCCGAAAAATGACTTTTTCACGAAAAAAGCATTTTTCTAAATGCCTTGCTACAGTTTCAGAGAATTTTTTTCTGCAGACTGCGTCGAACAACATATCATGTTGTAAACAAAGACAGTGTGCATTTCGCCACTCTGCCCTCACCAGCGAGCAGTGATCCCTGAAAGTTGGTCTTTTTCCGTCACTTAATTCCTAAAACCCTGTTTAAAACAACCTCTTTTACACGATAGGCATAAAAAACATGGGTCAAAAATCGAGATAACAAAATGTGGTTCGAAATTACAAAAAATCGCTTTCAAAATTCTTAAAACTTTACGTTCAATTTTTGATTTTCAGCGTTCAAAACTGAATAATTACTAGATAAAAAAGCACTTATTAACGAAAAATTGTCAAAAAGCCTTTATTTTAAAATTTCGAGTTAAGATCAGGGTAGTATACGCGACGATTACCTCAGCCAGCCTCAGCCGGCTGAGTTGGAAAAATTTTCCTCGGCCTCAGTCGTCAGCCAGGTGAAACGTTTGACCTCAGCCATCAGCCTCAGCCGGCTGATGGCTGAGTTAATCTCAGACGGCTGAGTTCAAACTCAGCCTGCTGACTTAAATTTAGCAATTAACAACAGTTTGGAAGGGAATTTAATCATTGAATTTTTTTTCTTTTCTGAACACTTCAAAATTGTCAGAAAAACATTTAAAAATCAACAAAAAACGCCAAAAACTTGATAAAAAAATTTTCTTCAGCCGTCAGCCAGGTCAAAAATTTTACCTCAGCCTTCAGTCTCAGCCGGCTGAGGTCTGGAAATTGTCCTCAGCCCCAGCCGTCAGCCAGGTGAAAAATTTTAGCCCGCTGATGGCTGAGTTTAACCTCAGCCGGCTGACTTCAGAGGATACCACCCTGGTTGAGATACCTGCGTTAAACGCATGTTTGAGTCCGTCTTAACATACGCTGGTAGCCCAAGAAATAAAAAAATTAACAGGGAGACCATTGCAGAAAATTTTTGATGTGGGTGGGGTTCTTTGTTTGTCTTAACAAGAAAGTGCCTTTTTTAAGTATCGAAAAATAATCAGAAAAAAATGCTTAAAAAAAATTACACTAAACTATTTATTTTGAAAAAAGGCGCTAGTATAGAATCCCCTTCCCCCAAAATCAGACCTTCTAAAAATTGTTGTAACTGCCCTTTGGAACAACAAGTTTAGGCTTAGGTATGGAAGTTGTGACTAATAAGTGTTTTACGCACTTTTTCTGGGGTCTGTAACATATATTTGGGTGCTCTTTACTTAAGTTTTAGAAAGCATACGTTTTGGTGGGGGTATTCTATACTAGGGTTGAAAAAAATTACCTGGGAGTCCACATCTGGGATCCGGTTGTGTTCCTTTTTGTCGAGTACCGAATTCAGTTGTACAATTTATCGTAGCGGCAGTCTTTGGATCATCTTTGCAGGTATCAGCGTTAGGGTTCAGTTGTCCACCAGTCATGCAAGATGTAGCAGCGTGTGCCGTTGAGATAATGAAGTTTTGAATCAATACGAGAAAACACCCAGAATATAAAAACATTGTGGTAAATGTAGCTTTACTAGCACAAATTTTAACTTGCATGCTGCACCTGAAATATAAAGTTCTCTGTTATATCTAAAAACGAGACTTTAAATATGATTTTTTATTCATTATTTATTTGTCTAATTTTTCAAAGAGAAAGCGCAAGAAGCATTAGACAAAGCATAAATGACCAAACACATGCTAATTAATGGTCTAAATCAACATTGTGTGTTTGTTTTGAACACAGTTGCTTTTTTCCTTTGTGTGCAGCACAGCAATGCAAACAGTGATTGTTAATCAGTGTGTTAACGCCACCGGTGCTGGTGCGGACCTTTTACCGAAATACAGTACTTTTTTTTAATAAGGCGGCTCCCTTTGATTCAAAATCGTGTTTTTGGCAGTTTTTTTGACTCATTCTCAGACAATTTATCACTCATAAATTAGCCAGTTAGATGATCTTCAAAAAAATTAGTAACTTTTATGAGAGAAAAAATCAAAAAGTGAGTCAAAAATATAATGTAACAAACATCTTTTTTGAATATAGTTAAAGGAAATACAGTATGCTAATATTGAGTCAGTGCCAAAATGTTGCCAACCCATGTGATTTTCTTATTTTAAAGTACCGTAGTTTTTGAACGCAGCGGCATTTTCGAAATTTGGGGACACTTTTTCACTCGGAAAATGTTTGTTTCAATTATTTTTCACTAGGGACAACATTCGCCTATCGGCGCTTCTATCGTATTTATAAATAAATATTAATCCATCACATATCCCCCTGATTAAACAGGGTTCCGGGAAGATATCCGACAAAAATTTGCAAAAACTGGCCGAAAATTGGGCTTAAACACAAACATGCACTAAAAATTCAGGCTAAAGTCCACCATCTCCAGTTTGGAGGGACTTAAAACTCTTAGTCAACAATACAGTTGTTTCAATGTTCGTACTGCGAACATTGCTCCCAAATATTCGCGAATATTCGCCCGAATATTCGGATTGGACAGCCCTAGAAAAAGAGTCCCACGTCAAATTTCGGAAATGCCATGGTCCTTTAAAGGGAGGTAGGGGGAAATTCCGAATTTCCCCCTACCTCCCTTTAAAGAGGATTGATGAGTTCTTCTGGAAACTTCGTCAGACATGGCAGTTTCTAGCTTATGCCGTTTCTAGAAAAAGAATCACAGTCTTGCTTCAGAACTGAGACTTTTATCTGATGCAGTGTATAGCGCTCTATCACGCGATTTTTTTATTTTCCGAAAATGCCCTATAAAATTTTGAGAAAACTATAAAACCAGGCCACAACCACTTGAATTTTCCTGCAAAAGCCCCTGGCTTTTTGTAGGGTTTTAGTGTCAAATTGTTTTAGCTTAAATTCTGTCATGTTTGCTTGTTTTCTTGTGAGTCTTTGCACTAGTTCTATTGCATTTTTCACGCTGAGCATTTTGGTATGTTGCAAACCAAAAATGCTTTAGAAATTCGGTTAGACATAAGCCAAACTACAGGGTGGTCCATCTTTGTCGAATTATTTGTTTCGATCATAAGTTTTTTATTTTTCAGAACATGACAGAAAACAAAGAAAACAACGGCAAAAAAGGAAAAAACCAGCAAACCTTGTCTTTGTCTTCTTTTTCTTGTTCACACTGCCCGTCTCGAAGATCTTCTGCCACCATTCGTAAATGCGGATGTTGCTTGGCGTGCTTGCGTGTCTTTCGAACTTCTTGCGGTATTCGATTTGAACTTTCTTCGGCGAGCCATGCATTCCACACCAAATGATTGTCCACAGTTTTTGATCTATCGAATAATCAGCCATTTCGAGCTGAAAATGAACCAAAGTTTAACAGGTCTGGAATCAGCACTGTTTAAAGGAACATATGACATAATTGGTACCAAACAAAAGCTCAAAGCTTCCTCTTTCGAATGCAACAAAAATCTTGCCGAATGGTTGAACAATAAAAAAGTTATGATCAAAACAAATAGTTCGACAAAGATGGACCACCCTGTAGGGAACCAGGGAACAGCTGGTTTTACCTCTTCTCCTATAATTTCTGAGTGACTTTTATTAAATTGTTGTGCTAAGTCTTGCCTATCTTGTAGCTCTGGAATTTCTCTACAAGTATTGACCAAGCATGAAGTAGTTATGCACAGCCATGACGTGCTCTAAAGCGGCTTTCAGTGAAAATTTGACAGGTCAGAAAATGGTGCTTTGTGAGTTCGACGCTGGTTGTCTACTCTTTTGCTAACAGATTGCAGCTCACATACACTCATTCGAAAGAGCAGATCCTAGCAATTATTTTGACATATTACAGTCATAAATGTGGTCTGGATACAAGTGGTGTCCACCTCTCGGGAGATTATTTACTTTCCTTGGCATGATCGTTTTGGGTAACTTGTCCACTCTGAACACCCGTACATATATTTTTGGAAAATGATCTAAGTAAAATTCTGAGTCCAATGAGATATTGACCACCGCTCGGACTTCCGAGTGTTAAATATTGTTTCAAGCCGTGTATTGCTGACTACACGGTGTGGCAACGCAAACAAAACTTGTTGCAATATTAATATGAGAATTGTATGATTTCTTTAAAAATATTTTTAAAATTTCAAGAAATATGAAAAGAGTAAATTTTTTGAGTGTCTTATTTTCTTTTGTACGTTAACTGTCAGGTCATTTTCCGTTTAAATTTATTCTTCGAAAGTCACACTTCCTTGAATAAAGCCATTTTTTTTGTTTTTTGATTTTTTTATGGAAGCCGTTGTAAAGAGCAGGGTTGGCATTTGTTTGAACAAATAAAACCCGAACCTAGGGCGATAAAGAAGTTTTAAGGACTCTTTTTTTGTTACTTTTTGTGTACTGTACCTTGCGTCCCAGGCAAAGTCAAAGTGTCATCAAAAAAAGGCTAAAATGACTTTTATGTAGGTGGGCCGAAATCAAGTTTTATCGACTTCTAGCGCTGTTTATGATATGAAACGATATGATATGAAACGTGTTTTTAAGATTGGGAAAGACATTTTTCAAACAAAAAGATTTCGACTAACAATCGATTTTTTGGTACTACTGGCGGGTCTGTGATTGTCTATGATTGTCTCAACGATGAGGGTTAAGTCAATCTCAAGGTATTTTTTTTCGTTAGGAGCATAGACCCACATGCACAACCCACATACAAAAGTTAAATGTGCATGGTTTCTACGTTGCACAGTTTGTTAGCTCGAGTGATTGGTCTCTAGGGTGCGCTTTTTTGCGTAGCTCAACACGCCCCCTCGCTACACGAGACAGCTCACCCTAGAGATTAATCCGAGCGTATGTGCTCAGGTTTTATCTATTCCCATGACTTTTTATATAAGCCAGCATGAGGGTTGTTACGTGAGATGACGTTTTTTCTTTTCAGGTTAACCGTGAATACATGAATAAACCGTGAATAAATGTTTTTGCTAAAAAATGCGTTTTAGACGACTAAAACTAGCGAAAAATGAAAGATAAACAGTATTCCTGACGTGGGCGGTCGATTTCTTCGATTTTCGGAAAAGTGCCAAAATGTCTTTCCCAATCTCAAAAACACGTCATATCATTTTCGTCTAATCATCACCGTCTAAAGCAGCGCCCGATTTTGGCCCAAAACCCGATTTTGGCCCACATACATAAAAGTCATTCCTGCCAAAAAAATTCCGAAAATTTCTTCCCTCTACCTAAAACACGTTTTTATATCTTTCAGACACTTAAAACCTATTTTTAAAATGACTTGATGTAGTGTACTCCGGCCTAGATTATTAATTTTTTCTAATCATATTTGTCCGATTTTTGAAGGGCCGGATAAATAGGCCAGACAATTGTCTTATTGGACCGGACACTTATCCATAACCCAACTTTAGTTAGCACGCAATAAAAATTGATAGAAAAATAATTATGACATTTATTGCATTTGCATCATTTTTTATTTGCATATATCTACTTACTGTTTGCGCCTATAGCGCAATAGATCCGTTTTCGCGAATACGTTTTACTGTTTTCTTTTTATTTGTCACAAATAAAAACAAACAAAAATCGTCAGACAGCTAACAAAGAGCTGCAATAAATGCAAATCAAATAATTTGGATAAATGACCATTAGCTTTTCAACAGCTAAATCAACATTATGTTGGCTGTATAAAAAGATTAAACACAATTTTTCGGATTATATTTTACTGAAATTGCAAGCCAAAGTATTTTTATGACGAAATATTATTTGCTAACTAGCTATATTTCTTTTTGTTGTATGTTTATTTTGTATTTTCAAGTTGTGCAAGGTCTTAGAAGATGTGCTCCTCCTGGAGGCCAAGATGATGAAATTGCTGACTTCTCAGAAGACTGCGAAGATGAACTAGACCAAGCTGACTGCTTTAAAACCTTTGGCGCTAAGCCGAATGCTACTAAACGCCCTGATAATTGCACACATGATGATCACGTAATTCTGTCAGGCAAATGCCGTAAGACCTGTGCTTTATGCTGTGAACTACCAGCCTTTAACTGCGTTAACAATCCACGTATGAACTTTTTTTGCAAGCTAGCTAAGCTACGATATCAAAAACATATTTATTTAGCCCAAGGATTCGACTGTAAGACTAAAAAAGCGGATTGCAACAAACCTGAATTAAAAGGAATAATGGTAAAAATTTAAAAGACATAAAGTCTTGCTAGCAATTAAAAATTTTGGCGCTACTTGGATAGAACCAAACCCCCCCTCAAATCAACTTTTTTTAAAAGTGTTTCCAAACACCATATATCGACCTGAAATCACCTCAGAAGTTCAAAAAAGACATTATTTTTGAGTTCTGGTTGATAAAAAAATTGAGTTTTTGGATCACCTAAAAGTTTTGGAGGGATTTAGGGCTGTATTGGGGTGGAAAGGGACCAAAAAGGGCCACCTTTGGGTAAAAAAAAGATGCCGAACATAGTTTTTACTTTCTTCATCCTACCGCATGTACAAACTCTGGTGAGCATACATTATTTATGCATCCAGAGTCACTTTCGAGTGATTTGTGTCTAAGGTATGTGGGTGTGCGCATCTCAACCCCAAGCCACCAAGCCCTATATCCATCCATAGGCGACTTTCGAGTGATTTGTGTCTAAGGTATGTGGGTGTGCGCATCTCAACCCCAAGCCACCAAGCCCTATATGCATCCAGAGTCACTGAGTGATTTGTGTCTAAGGTATGTGGGTGTGCGCATCTCAACCCCAAGC
>JAMRYI010000719.1:0-81376 GCA_029231635.1 Ditylenchus weischeri | reverse complement strand
AAATGTGAAAAGGATTGATGAGGTATGCTCGGTTTGTTGAAGGAGAGCCACTGAAAAAAAGGGTAAAACACAAAACGCTGTGTTTAAAAAAAAACTAACAAAAATGAAAAAGAAATCACTTTAACAAAACAAGAATATTTTGCAAAGTAGCTTCGAGACAAACTTTATTTGAAAAATGACAAAAAAGTGGCCAAAAGCCTTAGTAAGGCGTTTGGCCACTCTTTTGTCATTTGTCACAAAAGTCGCCAGACGCCCCTATGCCGCAAGAGTCATCGAGCTAAATACACGCTTTCTTAAATTTTTTTTATAAAATTTAAAATTTTTAAATCAATAATTTTAAAGCTAAAAAAATTTTTATTATAAATGTCATGGAAAAGCAAAGGTACGCCCTTTGAAAAGTCATCAAATATAAAAAGTCATTTTTTTAAAGTCACCAATTTTTCGCATCTTTAAGCACTTTTTTATTTTACCCAATAACATAAAAATTATTTTTAGGTGACAGTTAGTCATTATTCTTCTAATGTTGACGTAATGATTTAAGGGGATGCAAGTAAACACGTGGTATTTTTTAAAAAATTGAGAGAAGTAAGCAGTCAGTGACTCATGAGCAGTAGATATAGATAAATTACCCAAATACACCGTAAGTGCAGGTGGAAAAAAACGCCCAACTTTGACTCCCTTGCCATCGATTACATGAACTGCAGAAGCCAAATCTGAATCCACTTACAGCAAAATAATAATAGAGAAGAGATTGAGTGACAGAAAAAAAGTCGCATGAAAACACATACGTTAATTTCGTTCACCGAATTCATTATACCAATGTTTGCCTTTTGCGGATCATTTTTTCTGCTTCACACTGCAGCCGAACACCCTTCCATAGCGGGAAAAGTAGATCTTTAGCGATTTTCCAGTTGTAGATGGTGGCATCCCTTGCACAATAAGATCGATTCCTTCATGCGCTTTGACACTAACTGTCGGATTGCCGATTATATGCGAGTGAGAATTTATTGCATTCTCCAACTAGAAACAGTTTATTAAATAAGCTAGTCATTTCATACCGCTTGCTTGTCAGCAAAGACCACGTAGCCACGCTCTCGAGACTCCAATGTTTCTTTGTTGCGCTTATTCTTACACTAAGCACCATACCACATTTAGAGAAGTGTTTACTGAGAACATCTTCTGTAGCTTCCTTTGGCAGATTTCCAACATCTAGCTCGTGAAATAGACGAACACCATTGACTTGAGCAACGATGGAAGGAAACTAACCTCAACTTTGGGGATCTATATCTCAGCCCACTGAAAAAAAATTTGCAAAGCTGTAATATTTTTCAAATTATGCGTTTTTTTAACTCCCGCGAGCTCTACCGATCCCACTTTTTAGATTTTGGTTGAGTTTTCGGATATCTTTACTCTCGACACTAAAATGGCCATAACTCTGCGTACAAGTCATTTTTAGTAAAATTCTCAAAAGAAAATAAAAGAACAAAATTTCATAGTCATTCTAGCATTAAACGTAGCAATAGTTTATTGAAAATTTGAGACACATCTTTTATATAATATGAGAGCTGTTTTGTCTGTTTGTAAACAATTGATGTTTTTGATTTTTGGGAGTGTTTTTGTTTTCTTTTTGGGTCAATTTTTTTAAATTAAAGCTTGGAATCTGAAGAATCAAATGGTTGTTTTGGATTTTGGTCTTCAAAAAATTTTTCGTTTTTTTCTTTGGGTTTTAAAGAGAAAATTGTGGTTTTTTCAGGCTGTCCATTGTGTAGCGCTAAATCTCGGCTTTCTTAAAAAAAATGGGCAAAAAAGACAACTTTAAACAGGGGATGTGTCAAAGAGTATGGAGATGGTCATTAATAGGGAATTCGGAGTCAGGCCTTTTTTGTGTTCGTACTCATTTGATGACACTCATTTGAACGCAACTTCAATCTTTGATTTGAGTTAAAATTCAGCTGGATTTAAGTCGGGAAACACATTAATTTAACACATCAACTACCACTTGAAAAAAAAAGCCCATTCTGTTCTAATCATTGTTGAATGAAAAAATTTGTACTCAGCGGTAAATTTTTGAATAAAAATCAGAAAAGGCACTGACCAGCAACCGGATACAAATTGTAACCGGATACAGCAACCGCATACAGTTTTTTGAAAATTGTTTTCCGTCGGGACTAAAAGTGTTTTTTGGTTGAGAAATTCATTTTGTGTGTGCTCTTGTTTTTTGGCGTCGCATATTCATTGTTTTTTGCTCTCTGTTTTCAATGTTTTTTTTTCAGATCTTTCGACATGGTCCTAACGCATTGGAGCAAGTACAGCGCCGATCAGCTACACCGAGGACCGAACTGGATGCTGTGTGTGGACGAAGACGGGCAGAACACAAGTCAAGGATGGAATCGAGCAAGGCCGCTTCAGCTGTTCCGGTTGCAGAGCTTCCAAGTTGGCAAATGGTGATCGTGCAACAATCGCCTCACTCAAATTCAATCTCTCCGCAAATGACTGGATTTACAGCCCGGAAGACTACCAACACATCTGCCAGCCCGTTGACTTCCAAGATATCCTTGCAGAAGACGAAGATGGAGAAGCGGTGCCTCAACCTCAAGTCTCAAGGAGATTGATCCACTCGAGGAAGAAAGAATGGCGGTCCAAAATATCACTTAGAATTCATTTATGGCTATTTGTTTTGTCTCAATGTTAATTTAATTTGCTGTTAAATTTAGGGGTATAGTCGTTTGTCAAAAATTCCAGAATTGGAATTTTCGACAAACGTTTGTCAAATTTTCTAATTATGAAATTTTTGCCCAGTTTTGCCTTCGTTCTTCATTTGAATCCGCGCTATAAAAATAGGATGCACTCGATGACATAGTTCTTTGTTTTGTCAGTCTTACACGCGCATTCTAAACTGCTCTTTTTTGAAGATGTTTACCGTACCTCGTTGATTTTCTCATCCAGTCGATTTTCTCATTTATTTTAAGGTGTTAATTTTAGTGCTCTATGATGAAGGTGTGGACTAACGAAGCTTGGACATGCGATGCCGATTTAGTTGCCAATTGACATGCTGACAGACAGCAAAAACAAGCTCGCGATGAACAAGCCAAGCAGAAAGGGGAGTGGGTGAGCATTGCTTCTGCGCTGATGAAGAAGAAAACGACAAAAAGCTACGAGGTGATTCTCAACGCCGTGGTGGATGGCTGGAAGTGACTTGGACTCAAGCCAATCTACAAGAAGGTCTTCATGGACTTCGAGCAGGCAGAGCTGAAAGCGGGCATGGGGATTCTTGGGGCTAATGTAA
Organism: Ditylenchus weischeri; assembly: GCA_029231635.1. Taxonomy (NCBI): domain Eukaryota; kingdom Metazoa; phylum Nematoda; class Chromadorea; order Rhabditida; family Anguinidae; genus Ditylenchus; species Ditylenchus weischeri. The sequence continues at coordinate 78,090 of JAMRYI010000719.1, read as the reverse complement.
GCGTTTTAATTGATAGTGCTTGACTCACTATTGATCTATTACCCATTTCAGAAAATTAAAGGATGCATGTTTCACTACTGCCAAGCTGTTCTCCACTACGTGAAAGATCTCGGCAAGGGGATGATCCACCGCTACAAGGAAGACTCAAAATTCCGTGCTCTCATCCAATCTACACTTGCTTTTCCACTGCTGCGTCCAGACCTGATTGAACGGACATGTGCTCAAGGGTGAACTGCTGGCGTTGGATGAGGATAAGGAGCTAATCAGGGTTAGTTGGTTGTTTGTATTTAGCGTTTTCATTCGGACATTGGTCTGACTTGGTTTTAGAAGTTTGTCTGCTATTTCGGCATTCAGTGGATGTCCAAGTTTCTGCACGTCTGGAACTTCGACAGGGAGGACACAAGAACTAACAACGCGGCCGAGGCCTACCACTCATTCCTCAAGACGTGACTCCATTAATTTTTTGTAGTTAAATTATATTCAATGCTTTCAGACGACACGGTGCATTGCGCAGACCAGGCAATTCTCTTCTTTTCGCTTTCCTCCAGAAGCTCCAGTTCCGGCAATCAGTTAGAGTGGTGCGCATCGAGAGTGGGACCAAGGTTAAGCCGAAGAACAAGAAGTACGAGGAGGTCAATGATCGGCTGTGGGTTTTTCGGGAGGACTTTGACGTAAGCTTATCGCTTGTTCACTTGTTTAATCCCTTATATTTTCTCATGTTTCTGGCAAAGGCTAAGGACCGCAAATCAATGGATATCGTCGCGCAATCCAAAGACTTCCTTACAGCTGCTTCTCACTTGGTGCCGGACGTAAACAAGACTGGATTGAGGACGAAGAAGGCTGAGCGTTCTGCAATGAATCGAAAGCATGGGATCTCCCAATCATCATAGAGGGTAATCGAATCGGATCAAGAGGATGAGGATAAAGTCGTGAGCGCCCACTTTCCGCCTGAAAAGAAGCCCGGCATCGAAGTGGTGAATGAAGTGAAGGCATTGAAAAAGCAGCAAATTTGGGAGCGAATGAAGCCAAAACAATTCCGAAACATCAAGGGGGAGTGGTCATTGCTTTTATCGGTCAGTTGTGCATTGTCAATTGTGTGTGATGACTAAGCTACTGTTTTAGTGCAATCGCGCTGCTCATCTACGGCAACGAAGAATTCCATGGATTTGTCAGAGAGGAACTGATGACCCACCTGCTACTGAACGCCGACCGACCATGGACACGGTTTTTCAACGCAATCGGAGATCGCCAAGCTACAGTGGATGAATACGCTGCACACTACAAGGAGCCACTAGCCGACTGGAGCCTCCGAGCAATTGATGATCGCTTCCAAGTGCTACAACAGAAATTTCGTCTTGTACCAGCCAGAGGGGGAAGCCTGAGTTCACCAATTACTTCGTCAACCGTGCTGAGGTTTATTCATTCATTCTTTGTTTTTCTATTTTGTTTTCTTCTATTTTAGAATAAGCCGGAACTGGTGAAAACAGATGATGGTCGCTTTAAACGAGTCTACAAGAATGTGAGCTTTCCATTATTTAAAGTGTTTGGTAGTTTCATGAAATGAATATTTTTAGGACGCGAATCCCGGCAAGCCGATGATCGAATCGGCCTTTGTCTCAATTTGTTTCTGTTCTGTGTATAGTTTTATAGTGGCTGAATAAAGTAGTTTGGGAAAAGAGTTCATGATTGTTCCCCCTTTAATTAAATCCCCCTTTCTAGTAAAACAAATAAGGACTATGCTTGGAGAAAAATAAATGAATTAAAGTGAATGATATTCTGTCAAAATGGGGAAGAGGAGGAGGATCTCCTCCTGCGAAATACCGTATTTTCTTTAATAATGACCCCCGGGGTCATTATTTTTCAACCCCTCTCCGAGGGGGGGGGTCATTATTAGAGAGAGGGTCATTATTAGAGAGGGGGTCATTATTTTTCAACCCTATGGCCCCGAAGGCGCCGCTGAATTTTTAAAATTTTTTTGTAAAAACTATGAAATTTTGGTTGCATTTTTGTTAATTTTGTAAAAAAATTCGTTGTTCAATGGCTTTACATTACACATTTGATTGTCACCTGTTCACGGTTCTCGCTCATTTGTTCAATAACTGTCTTGTTTGCCGCTTGTTTCTCTCGCCTACTCATGTCCTACAATCACTTATCTGCTGTTTATTTTAGAATGGGCTCTCAGGAAAATTTGCGCGCAAAAGCTTCGTCGTTCTTGGAAGATCCGGCTAATTTGGCTCTGCTCGAGCGTGTGTCGAACATCGTCGACTCAGATCAATCAGCTCAGAGGGATGCAGTCATGGAGATGAATGAGAATTGGTTACGCGAGGCAGTGCTAGAGGAAGAGGCGGAGAGATATCGAGAGGCTGCCTAGCAGGAGGTTGGGTTTTTTACAGATGATTTGTGTGACTGATTACTTAATCTATTCTTTCCAGGTCGAAGACCTAAGCCTAAGCAAAATTCGATCCATTCGGCGGCAAGGAAGTTCAACGTAGACCGAAAGGTTGTCAAGCGATGGAGGGGCAAAGAGGCGGAGATTCGGCAACAAATGTAATATTATGCTTGTTCTCAGGAATTTTCAACTTGTTATTACTGATATTTTAGTAAAACGGCTGGAAGATCGAAACGAAAGCGACTTGAAGGAAATGCGCGAGAACAAACGTCCCGTCTCGAGAAGGATCATCACCAGCATGGCACAGGAATTCTTTCGCAGAACCGATATCAAGGTTTGTGCCTGTTTAGCTTTAGCCTTTCGGTTGGATGTGAAAGATTTTTTGATTAGGCTTCAATTGGATGGCTCAATAGTTTTCTCAAGCGTCACAACTTCATCCTTCGACGCGTCACTACTACAGCGCAGAAGCCGCCGGAAAACTATGCCGAGGTCGTTGCTAAGTTCATTGTGCGTGTGGAGCAGAGGCGAAATGCAATGAGGTTCAATTCAATTTTCGCTATGGATGAGACTGCGGTGTGGTTTGACTGCCCAGAGAACAAATGCATTGAAACAAGGGGCGCAAAGGACGTAAGTATTGTGTATCTGACTTTTTAGACCATCGTACTTGAACCTGCTTTTATTCGGAATCTATCCTCAGGTTACCGTCGTCACTACTGGTCATGAGAAAATGAGGGTCACTGTCTGCCTGGCAGCTCGCTCGGACGGCAAGAAGATGCTCCCCTACGTTCTGGTCAAAAGAAAGCGTCCTGTCCCTGCTATCGTGAACCAATTCAAGGGCAAACTCATCATCAACTGGTCCGGCTCGACGTGGATGAATGACTCAACAACGGAGGATTTTCTGAGGCATGTCATCGGCGGCGGTCTATTCTCGGGCAAGCGTCTTATTGTGTGGGATGCGTTTGCAAGCCACAAAAGCGAGGCGAGAACAGCGGTTTTGAAAGAACTCAAAGTAGAGGTGGCATACATTCCGGGAGGCTGTACAAAATTCATCCAAGTAACTTTATTTAATCCTATAAATGTAACTGTTCTGACTGCTCACACTTGCTTCTTCAGGCACCAGATCTGTGTTGGAACAAACCGCTCAAGGAGAAGATACGTCACTACTACAATATCTGGATGAGCAACGGGGATAGGCAGGAGTTCACCGCAGCGGGTAATCCAAAAGCGCCGGCGTTGGAGGTTGTTCTGGAATGGGTGCACCGAGCCTGGGAAGATTTGTCAAAGGACATGATCATCAAATCCTTTAAAGGTTCGCTTTAAACAACAAAATTTGTTTGAAACCTAGACTTTTATCATAGCTTGCGCACTCACAACTCCGACAGATGGATCTGGTGACGTTAAGATTGCGTGTTTCAAACCAGAGGGATTGATCGGGCCAATAGGATTGGGAGCTTCTCCGGAATATGCGGAACAACGCATATGTGGAAAGGGCGGAACAACGTGCGGAGGATGGGCGAAACGACGAAAAAGAGACCGGAATTTCTGATGAAGAGATGGATCTAGAAAATGTTGTTGAGGCGTTGTTGTTTGATGTCTGATATGTGCTCGTTGGATGTAATAAAGTTCGTTTGCTTACCTTGACATTTTGACCTTTGACTGGCAGTATGGGGGGGGGTCATTATTAGAGAGGGGGGCATTATAAGAGAAAATACGGTAGCCAAATGAGCCTGGAAATCAAATCGGATATAAGCCGCATAAATCTCATATGAGCCGATGAATAAAGATATAAGATGTATTCAGAAAAAATCTTGGAATATTTTAGAAAAAATAATAATGTTGGTAAAAAATTTCTTGGTCCCCCTGTTGTTTATAAAATATATTTTCTCGAAAATAGGAAAACTCAACTAAAAAATACCAGAATTAGAAAATTTCGCAAACGTTTGTCAAAAATTCCAGAATTGGAAAATTTGACAAACGACTACGCACCTGAATTTATGTTGAACATATGTTTCTTGCATTGTTTGGGTTGGTTGAAAGCAAGTTTCCAAGAAACAAGAGCACATGCAAAATGATTTTCACAAACAAAAAACACTTTTAGTCCCGACGGAAAACAATTTTCAAAAAAGTGTATGCGGTTGCTGTATCCGGTTACAATTTGTATCCGGTTGCTGGTCAGTGCCTTTTCTGATTTTTATTCAAAAATTTACCGCTGAGTACAAATTTTCTCGAAGTTTACCTAAGTCCATTGTGAACTGATAGATGTTTCTTTGACCTTTATTTCTATGGGTGTCAAATCTTGCTGTACAAAGTGCAGCGCATATCTTCCCGCGCAAATCTTCAATCGCAAATCTTATCGCCCAAGTCTTGCCAAGCCACGGAAATTCCGCAGGAGAAGATTCCGCGCGAGAAAAATTCTGCATGCCAGTAGTCTAGTATCCACCATTTATTCAACAAACAATCTATAAATATTATATGCATTTTTGACAAAAATTAATTGTGAACTAATAGCTGTATTTTTTCTTTTCATTGCTATGTTCATAAGCAGACGACGGAGAAGAAGCATGTTGTAAGGCAGACCTTTGAATATTCCGTTTCACATCAACCTCCCTTCCATCAACAAAATGAGGACAAGCAGACAAAGCCTTGGAGACCTGCAAACAATCTTAATTAGTAGCAGAGGTTCCCTGATAACGATTTTCGGGGCTTGATATGATATGATAGTGATAAGGAAACGTTAATTCCCCGCCTGACATGATAACGATATGATAAGACCGCCAAAATTCTCATCTGATATGATAGTGATGTGGTGAGGTCCTTGATTTCCCGTCTGATATGATAGTGATATGCCTCGGGAATTTCTCGCGTGATATGATAGTAAATTGATATGATAATGTCTGATATCACGTGGTATCACACGCCTTTTTTTGTTACCAGATGAATTTGATATGATACTCTGTTTAATACTATGTTTGATTAATTAATTTCAGTAAAGGGCCACCGGCCCGCCAAATTTTTTAATTTGATATGATAGTGATAGTGATAAGCATTTTGAATTCCCCGTCTGATATGATAATGATATGCTGACATTCTCGGATTTTTTCACGTGATATGATAGTGATATGATGACGCTGATATAATACTGATCTGATAACTCTGTCATATCATATCACGTGATAGCGGAAATGTTCTGATATCAGGGAACCTCTGATTAGTAGCGCCGAAATGAAAGAGCGACGCTAGTGTTTTATACGCCACGAAACTTGTTAACTAACCTCTTCTAAGGTGGAATATTCGACATAACCAAAGCCTCTTGATCGCCCTGATACTTGATCATACTTCACATTGCACCTTACGAGGGTGCCAAATTTGGAGAAAGCATCATTAAGCATTTCATGTGTAGTCTTAGGCGACAATCCACCAATAAAAAGAGTGCACATTTTATCAGCATTCTTTTGGGAAGACGTTGCACTGATTTGCTTGCCATCAATCCAAAGTGGACGTGCAGCCAAACAGCTATTGAACTAGAAGAGTATGATAAACATATTTAAATGCTTGAAAGCACTAACCCCTTTTCTAGTAGCAAAAACAACCCATCCATAATCACGTTGCTGGTTGGTCTGCATGTCACGCGCGATTTTGCAGCTGTATATTGGCCCGAATCGCTCGAAATATTGCTTTAGAAACTGTTCGGTTGTGTTCTGAGGCAGCTCAGCGACGAAAAGATCTAATTCACCTGTTTCGCAACCCAGCCTTACTTCACTGCCGTCGATGACGTGTGGTACCGAGCGACGCACATTGTTCAGCTAATCAACAAATGTAATGGAACTAAGTGAATTTGTCGCAAACCTCTCGCTGAGATGAAAAGGAAACATAGCCAAATTGATGAGACCGTCCAGTAAATCTATCTTTATTGACCGTTGCTCGCAACAGAGTTCCAAACTGAGAGAAGTAAGCAGCCAGTGATTCATCAGTAGTAGATGCAGATAGATTACCCACATGCAGCGTCAGTTCAACTGGAAACATACGCCGAACTTTGACCTGCTTGCCATCTATCACATGAACTGCAGAAGCTAACTCTTGATCCAGCTAAAGCAAAATAATAATAGAGAAGTGTATAACTGATATGGAGTTGCTTAAAAACACATACATCGCTAATCAAATGCACAAAAGCAGTATCTCCCTTTTGCAGATCACGCTTCACACGACAGCTGAACACCCTTCCATAGCTGGAAAAGTAGATCCTTAGCGATTCTTCAGTCGTAGATAGTGACATCCCCTGCACAATAAGATCGATTCCCATATGCTCTTTGACGACTACTGTCTGATTGCAAATTTTATGCGATGGATTATTTACTGCGCGCTCCAACTAAAACGATAAATTTAGCATTGGGTAAGGTAAGCATTTTTTACCGCTTCCTTGTCTTCAAAAACCACGTAGCCATGCCCTCGAGACTCCAATGTCTGTTCATTGCGCATTATATTGACACTTAGCACCATACCACATCTTTTGAAGTGTTTGCGGAGCATTGCTTCTGTAGCTTCCGCTGGCAGATCTTTAACATGTAACTTGTGAAATAGACGAACACCATTGATCTGAGCGATGATGAAAGGGAAGGAGCATGGAGCAGCACCACCAATCTGCTTTGAATTCCCTGAATTGCCGACCAACAAAGAAGATGAACTCAGACAGCTAAAGCAACAGGACACATCGAGGCGGGGGGTGAAAGCAGAGCTCTCCCACATTTTTGATTTGAGCAAACGCATCTTAAAAGTTGTTCAAATATGGGACGGGCAATAAATTTTAAACTCCTTACCAACATACTTGCCAGTTTTCGTGCAGCAAATATTTGAAAACTATTTTAGCACGCCAATAATCTGGAAAAAAGTTAGATACAAAATTAAACAGAGCGGATTTTTCGTGTATTGACGTTATGTTAACTGCATCCTGCAATTTGTCCAAATTTGGGCGCAGTTAACGTAACGTATAATGCAGGGCTTCCAAACTTCTTTTATTTAAAGATTAGTCCTTTATTTAGAATTTTTTTAATTTCACGTTAAAATCAAAGCACAATAAGCACTGGATAAAATAGCACTTTTTGACCAAATGTCCTTCATTTCATAAAAATGTCCTTTATTTTAATATTTTGAGTTGGAAGCCCTGGTATAATGCCAATTTATAATGCCAATTTTTGCGCCAATTCAAATTTACTATATGATCTATATATTATATATATACTAAAAAAAATTGGCATTATAAATTGGCATTATACCAGGGCTTCCAACTATTAAAATAAAGGACATTTTCATGAAATGAAGGACATTTGGTCAAAAAATGCTATTTGAGTGCTTATTGGGTTTTGAGTAACAAAAATAAAGATAAATAAAGATTGTGTTTGGTGGTGCTGCTCCATGCTCCTTCTCTATCATCATCGGTCAGATCAATGGTGTTCGTCTATTTCACAAGTTACATGTTAGACATCTGCCAGAGGAAGCTACAGAAGAAGTGCTCCGCAAACACTTCTCTAAATGTGGCATAGTGCTGAGTGCCAATATAATGCGCGATGAACAGACATTGGAGTCTCGAGGGCATGGTTCCGTGGTTTTTGTCGACAAGCAAGGGTAAAAAATGCTCAGCTTACCCAATGCTAAATTTATTGTTTTAGTTGGAGCACGCAATCAATTCTCACTCGCAATGAATATGCGACGCCAAGAAACAACAGCACACGCAAAATGAATTTCTCAACCAAAAAAACACTTTTAGTCGCCACTTTTAGTTTCAAAGGGCGTATCTTTTCTTTTCCATGACATTTATAATAAAAATCTTTTATCTTTAATCTTTTTTTAGCTTTAAAATTATTGATTTAAAAATTTTAAATTTTATAAAAAAAAATTTAAAAAAAGCCTGTATTTAGCTCGCTGACTCTTGCATCAGATTTTGATTTTTAAAAATAAGAAAATTTTGTTGTTTTACTTGAAAGTTCTTAAATATGAAAGCTTTGTGTGCAGGGTGTTCAATAAAAACTGCAGTATTTTTGGAAAACAGTTCAAATCAATTTGTTAAGGCAATTTTTGGAGGGCTGTTACACAGTTAACTCGAATTCTTTCCAAAAAATTTGGCCTCCTTTGATGTTTTTAGGTGTATTTTTTAAAAAAATTTGAGTATGTGACCCCGCAACTAAAAGCCTATTTCAGTGGCTACACAGTGGTATAAAAATTTCTTCATTCAGTTCACAAAAATTGATCTATTTTGATAAAAACAATTTCGAGTCAGACAACTCAAAATCGAGAAATTTTTATACCACTGTGTAGCCAGCGACCTGTGCTTTTAGTTGCGGGGTTAAATACTCAAAATTTTGTGTAAAATACACATAAAAACTTCAAACAGGTAGTATACAGTTAACTGTATAGTCAACTGTATAGTCAACTGTACAATTAACTGTACGGCTATCTGTAGTTAAATGTATTAAAGTTACAGATTTTTGGTAAGTTATACAGGCTGTAGTAGGTTAACTTACCGTGGTAACTCACCGTCTAAGTAACCTTAGTGAAAACGCATAAAAACGAGATGTAACACGGGTTCGGCCCACAGAGAGTTTCTCTTCTCCTGTTTTTATTTCTTTCCACTTTTTTGGAAAACTTTCTGCGTGCTTTTCTGTCCGGAAAGTTTTCCGGAAAGCTTTCCTGCAGCAACCCTAGCTGTGAGTGACCTGAAAAGTGAGTTTTTCGGATGTAGTGAAGCAGCATCATAGTAAACATAGTAAAAATACCCGCTGGTGATTCGGGTGTATTCACATGGTTCAGGTACCCGCTGGTGGTTCAGAAGTATCCTTGTGGATCGAGTACCGGCTTGTGGTTCGGACCCGCTGGTGGATCGGTTACCTGCTTGTGATTCGGGTACCCGCTTGTAGTTTGTGTACCCGCTCGAGGTTAGGGTACGACCTGGTGGTAAGTGTATCCTTGTGGTTCGTGTACCCGCTGGTTGTTCGGGTGCATCTTTGTAATGCGGATACCCGCTGGTGGTTCGGGTGTATCCTTGTGGTTCGGATGTATCCTTGTGATTCGGTGGTAAGTGTATCCTTGTGGTTCGTGTACCCGCTGGTTGTTCGGGTGTATCTTTGTAATGCGGATACCCGCTGGTGGTTTGGGTGTATCCTTGTGGTTCGGATGTATCCTTGTGGTTCGGGTACCCGCTGGTACTTCGGGTGTATTCTCGTAATTCGGGTACCCTCTTGTGGTTTGAGTACCCGCTCGAGGTTCGTGTTTTTTTTTCGTGTACCTGCTGGTTGTTCGGGTGTATCTTTGTAATGCGGATACCTGCTGGTGGTTCGGGTGTATCCTTGTGGTTCGGATGTATCATTGTGGTTCGGGTACCCTCTGATTGTTCGGGTGTATCTTTGTAATGCGGATACCCGCTGGTGGTTCGGGTGTATCCTTGTGGTTCGGATGTATCCTTGTGATTCGGGTACCCGCTTGTGGTTTGGGTACTAATTGGTGACTTTAAAAAAAGACTTTTTATGTTTGGTGACTTTTCAAAGGGCGTATCTTTGCTTTTCCATGACATTTATAATAAAAATCTTTTTTTAGCTTTAAAATTATTGATTTAAAAATTTTAAATTTCATAAAAAAAAATTAAAGAAAGCGTGTATTTAGCTCGCTGACTCTTGCATCAGATTTTGATTTTTAAAAATAAGAAAATTTTGTTGTTTTATTTAAAAGTTCTTATAAATAAAAACTTTGTGTACAAGGTGTTCAATAAAAACTGCAGTATTTTTGGAAAACATTTCAAATAAATTTGTTAAGGTCAAATTTTTTTTTGAAAATTCGACTTAACTGTGTAACAATCCTACTCAGAAGCAATAAATCGTACATTGTGGAGATTTCTGATAAATTCAGAAATCGGCCGGGAAAGAAATGACGTACACTAATTTTTTAAAAATGCTGCAGTTTTTATTGGACACCCTGTACATCTTTGGTTGCCTCCACCCCCCCTTTTTTCTCACCCCAGTTTTCCAAAACGTCTCTGTTTATGTATTGGTTCCAATGGTGGTCATTTTGCTGCATAAAATGTATGTTTGATATATACTATTCGAAAGAAGAAGAGTACGGCTTTCAAATGGTACTATGTTTTATATCACATAATGATATAAATGTTATAAAATAAAACTTTGAAAATCTGCAAAGAACTTATGTTACACCCAAAACTGTTTACTATTAATGTTTCCGTATTTCCTTTAATAACTCACTCGGGTGAGTCTTTTTTTGGATGCCTGAAAATCGGAAAATTTTGAGGTCAATCTCGAGATTTTCGAGTGACAATCGAAAATCTAATTGTTAGAGCTCGTGTGAGTTAAGAAATGCAATAAACATCTTTGCAAGATATTGACTCTGAGCTAAAATATAGGTCTTCAGAGTTGAGAGGGGTTAGTTATTGAAAGAAAAACCAGTGTGGTATACTCGACGATTACCTCATCAGTTAATTGTTAAATGTAAGTCAGCCTCAGCCGGATGACTTAAATTTAACAATTAACAACAGCCTGGAAGAAAATTTGGAGCACTTAAAGAATACACCACCCAATCGATTAAACCCTACACCACCCACTCGATTAAACCCTACGCCACCCACTCGATTAAACCCTACGCCATTCACTCGATTAGACCCTACGCCACCCACTCGATTAGACCCTACGCCACCCACTCAACTAAACCCTACGCCACCCACTCGATTAAACCCTACACCACCCACTCGATTAAACCCTACGCCACCCACTCGATTAAACCCTACGCCACCCACTCGATTAGACCCTACGCCACCCACTCAACTAAACCCTACGCCACCCACTCGATTAAACCCTACGCCACCCACTCGATTAAACCCTACGCCACCCACTCAACTAAACCCTACGCCACCCACTCGATTAGACCCTACGCCACCCACTCAACTAAACCCTACGCCACCCACGCGATTAATTTTTTTTGTTGCCCCATGCCAGATAGCCTAGAAGATTTAAAATTAAGCTATGGATATTTTCTTCATACTGAGAAACTTACCACAAGAAAATGAACTTTAGAATGAGAATCACTGGTTGATGAGAATCACTGGTCAAAAATGAATTAACCAACAGACCTTCACCACCAGAGCACTTCTTTCCACCAGGCTGAATTCTTTTGCCGCAGATAAATCGCACTTGGCTGACAAAATGTCCGTTAATCCGAACAATACAAAATGAAGTGATTAAACATACCAATTTGTTCGCTCATTCACCGTCATGTCATCTTTTCTGCATTTCTGGCATCGCCGTGAGATAGAAACAATACTGTGGGTATCCAGAAAAGAAGCGCATCACTGTTTTCAAAGAGACGATCCAATTGAGCCAAAGTCCAACGCACATTTGTAGAATGTCCATCTCGTCTAAGAGCCATCTCAAACATGTAATAAACAATTGAAGAACTGATGCAAAATCAGGCGATCCGATATAATGAGCAAAGCGGCAAAAACACAAAAGCAAGAAAAGTAATACTAAAAAAAAGTGCGATGAAGAAAGTAGAGCGTTTCCAATGAAAAAATGACGCGCGAAATCAAAATTTGATTTTTTCGGGACAAGCTTTCGTCGAAAAGGGTCCTCATATGGTTTTGATCTCGGGGTAGCGTAAGGTTTAATCGAGTGGGTGGCGTAGGGTTTAATTGAGTGGGTGGGTATTCTTTAATTTAGCCGAAAATTTAATCACTGATTTTTTTTATTCACTGAACACTTCAAAATTGTCAGAAAAACAGTAATAAATCAAGTCAAAATCTTTTTTTTTCGCAGGTAGTCCTTGTGTAGACTGTCTTTAAATAAAGGTTTGACTGCATTCAAAACACGAAAATGTCCCGCGTGCATTTAAACCTGTGAATATCTTATAGATTGACGCTCACAGCTATGGTTCTATAACCATGTTTTAGCAACCATAATGCTGAAAAAAGATGATTTTTTAGATAGGCGGTGTTGTGTACTTTATCTTCAAGGGCTTAAAAAATGATGCGACACATATTGTTTTACACATTTTTACTTCAAATTATTATATTAGCATACTCAGCTCCATCTGCACCAGAAAACAACAGAAAAAAGTCTGAAAAACCTGTAGCGTCGTCGTCAAATAAAAACAAAAAAGGTGTTGCTGATGTGGACACGCATCCTATAGGTTAGTTGGTTTAAATAGAGGGTGTGTCAAAAAAAACGCGGTCATTTTTCAAATAATGTTTGTTTTTATTTAATATTTAACTGTTTTATGAATTTTTCTACAGATTGTTGCTTGCTAAAAAGCTTGTAGAAAGTTCTGTTGAATTCCTATCAAGTTTGGTGTAACCAGGATGGACAGTTGAAGTCCTAAAGGTCAGCTTCAAGTGCGAGCATACGCATATGGGAATCAACCACGTAGTGAGTTAGCCCTGTGCAGCGAGCCACGTTAATCTCATGCTTAGAGAGCAGGGGTGGGACGGAATTCCGATTTCCGTCTTCCGATTTCCGATTTCCGGCACTTTTTTCCTTCCGATTTCCGAAAAAATGGGTCAAATTTCGGAAATTTCGGAAGAAAATAAATAACTTAGAAAAAAATTTAAAAAAAAATTTTTCAGAATTTTTTTGAATTTCTTCCGATTTCCGTCTTCCGATTTCCGGCACTTTTTTCCTTCCGATTTCCGACTTCCGATTTTGAAAATTTTTTTCTTCCGGTTCCGATTTTTGTTCCGACTTTTTTTGTCTTCCGTCCCACCCCTGTTAGAGAGCTAGACCTAGGGTTACGGCAGAATAAGAGAAATCGGAACCCGCCTCACAACCGTTATTTAAACATCCTTGGTTACACCAAAAAATCTGTAGTTCAGACGGTGTGCGGGAGCCCGTGACAAAAATTTTCGAAAGTGTCCGCTTTTTTTTTGACACACCCTTTAGTATTGAAGTTAATTTTTGTGAAAGTTAATTTTTTTGCGCGCTTTGACCTCAGTGAGGCGTACCCAGGTAGGGCATACTAGGAGGGGGTACCCAGGTGGTGTTACTTGGGTGAGGGGTACCCAGGTAGGGCTACTCAGGTGATGATACTCAGTGGTAGTACTCAGGTAGAAGTGAATATGCAGTAATTTTTTCTTTCGTTTTGCACTCAGATTTGAGCTAGTAACTAGTGCTGACGACGATGCAATGTATCGCATCGCAACATCGCATCGCACGCAGCAAATTTGGGCTAAAAACATCGCATCGCAACATCCCACGCAAACTATAAAAAACATCGCACATCGCATCGCAAATTTGAAATGACATCGCCTTGCTTTTTTCAAATTTTATTTAGTCCCAACACGTAAAGAAGTCAAACATTTCGACTCTAAAATTACTTTTGCTTGTTTCATTATGCCGTTTTTTGCTCTATTTGTTTTTTCTCTGTTTGTATATTTGTCTATTTTTTTTTCAGAATGAGCCTCCTAACCGGTCCTCGCCATCCTCGCTCACCGATTTCTCTCAGCGCTAGCCACCAGCCAGCCTAGTGAACAGCTCTTCTCGGTCGCCAGGGACGTCTACGATTACAGAAGATCCAGTCTGAATCCGGAAACAGCAGAACAACTCATATTTCTCAACAAAAATCTTCCGTTGTTGAATTTCACTTATTAAATTGTTTTGTTTGAATGAAATTTTTGTTGAATAAATGTTGGAAATAGGTCTAAAATTTTTAAAAAAGAAAACCATCGCACATCGCATCGCAAGCCAGGGAGGTCCAAATACATCGCATCGCAACATAGCAAAAAGGCAAATCGTCAGCTCTACTAATAACTTCGGTTATGAGTATATACACTACACTAAGCGCTCTCTTTTTCAGCATCGCTCAGAACTCACATCAGCCAAAAGCAAAAAATAACCGGTTTATTGGGGGGTTAAAATGCGTATAGAGTTTCTTTTCGTGGTTTCGGGGTATCCATGTGGTTCTGGCCCCATGCTGGTGGTTCTGTCCCCAACCTGGTGGTTTGGGGCTATCCTAGTTGTTCGGGCCCGATCCTAGTGGTTTGGGGCGATCCACGTGGTTCGGGTACATGCTGGTGGTTCGAGTGTATTCACGTCGTTTGGGTACCCGCTGGTGTTTTCGGCCACATCCCAGTGGTTCGGGCCTGATCCTGGTGGTTGAGGTCCACCTACCTACCCTACCAGTCTACCTATCTACCCTACTTGGCCACCTACCCTACCAGGGCACCTACCTACCCTACCTGACCACCTACCAACCTTATCTGACCGTACCTACTCTATCCAATCCTTTCGAGACAAACGCACTCACTTACCTTAGACATGATTCCGGGAGGTACACTGGATAATATTCGCTACAAAAAGTTTTATTGCCATTGTTCTGTTATCAAAACATTGTGTAATAATTTGTTAAAAACCTACCTGAGTACCGGGTTTCGGCTTACCACGGTGATGTTTCTGGTGGACAAGGCAGGTTTGATCAAATTCCACAAATTTTTGTGAAATTTATATTCTATAATGTATTCCAGGCCATATATAATATAGACAAAACTCAAATTTTATTCAAAAATTAAAAAAAAAAATTAACCTTTTAGGTAATAAAATGCCCGAGAACACCTTCTTATCATTTTTAGCGCACAAAGGTCACTTAGAAATGGTTAAAACACGATTTTGAAAAAAATTTTGTGGGGGGAGGTATTCCATACTATGATCAAATTTTCGAACACCATAAAAAGATGTAAAAAAAGGTTTCAGAGAAGGAAAATTTTTTTATCTGACATTTTCGTGTTAAAAAAAGGCGAGACATTAAAGGACCCTGTCTCTTCCTTATCATGACAATTTTATGGGTTTGAATGTGCGCGGGACCACACGCATTTTGTCAATAATATTTTCGAATTATTTTTTGATTGCTTTTATTGTTTAGAAAATAAATTTGTAAATTTGTTCAAAACTTAGAACCATTGACTAGTCCAGCCCAACGTTGCTTGACAATGCCAGGTCGGACAAGTAATGCGACTTTCACTGCTCCACATTTGTCACTGTCATAACGAGACTTATATCAAGGACAATATAGCGTTTAAAATTCAAAATGAAAACAAAAAAATTAATTCGAAAACATTATTGACAAAATCTATGTGGTCCCGCGCGCATTCAAACATTTGAAATTGCCATGATAAGGAAGAGACAGGGCCCTTTAATGGCCAATTTTCAATCATAAACGTCATCGGGTTCTGAGGACCTGTTGACGTTTATGATAAGGCCTGAGGCATATAGTCAAAAGTATCGGCAGAAATATACCTTTCAAATCAATGTCAAAAACGCAAATGTCTTCCCCCTTTAAATTTTGCAAATTGTTGTGCATATTAACTTTTATGGCTCTTTTAAAGCTGTTTTACGGGTCCAATAAGTACACATGTTTTTTTAGAACGTATAAACAAAGGCGAAAATAATGTCTTTGCGAACAATACTTCACCTGAAACACGAGAAAAGACAATAAAGTCCAAATGTTGCAAATATTTTAAAAAAGCAAGCCAAGCTGGTGTAAAATATGGTCTTGCATGTTTTGGAATTTGCATGATACCTCCTGCCTACTGTGTTAGCTTTGTTGGTAGCTGTGCCGGAGAAATTTCAAAATTGGGCAGTTGCTGTTTAGGCTTGTGTTGTTGTATTGGTTGTGTTGCTGGGTGCGCTCAGGCTGCAAGTGGAACTGCTCAAGAGTACGCTAAGCGTGTTGGCAAATCTGTTTGTGCTTGTTGCGCAAATGCTGGCGAATGTAATAAAAATGGCTGTCAGCGTGCGGAAAACAGTGCAAGACAAACATGAGACATAAATCAAGGGGTAATACTGAATTCTATTGGGTTGTAACATAAGTCATGGCGGTTTTTTAGTAATGAATTTTATTCGCTAATTATCACACACATGCGATATACTTTACATACCAACGGAAAGCTCATTCTTTGCTCTACAAGATCTTTGTTATTGTTTTTCTGGAATGATCGATTCTTTGTAATTTGCAGGCATAAACGATGGAGTGTCAAGTGGACAAGGATTTGCATTTTCGACATCGCTTGCTTTTCGCTTTCAATCGTGGTGCGAAGGCTAAAGAAGCAGCCCAATAAGTATGCTTTTGAACTTGAGAAACCAGTTTTGAGCCGTTCTTTCTGGCATAGCATCTTCTCCGTAAACCGCACAAATTTTCCTAGCTGCTTCTGTAGCCTTCGCACCACGATTGAAAGCGAAAAGCAAGTGATGTCGAAAATGCAAATCCTTGTCCACTTGACACTCCATCGTTTATGCCTACAAATTACCAAGAATTGATCATTTCAGAAAACAATAACAAAGATCTTGTAGAGCAAAGAATGAGCTTTCCATTGGTATGTAAAGTATATCGCATGTGTGTGATAATTAGCGAATAAAATTCATTACTAAAAACCGCCATGACTTATGTTACAACCCAATAGTACCAAAATCAGTGCTCTCATCCGTACTTTATTAAAAGATTGGTCCTTTTTGAGAGCCTAAATCTTTAGAATTTTAAAAATTTTTGGTCAAAATTTTTATTTTGGTGCTCAAAACTGAAATGAATTGAAACTTTCTGCCGAAAAATGACCAAATTAAGAAAATTGCAGTTTATTTAAAAAATTTCAGATGAGAGTCCTGACCAAAATACTTGATTCTAGCAGTGAAATTTTTAACTTTTTTGAACTTTGCTCTTTTTCTTTACATATACTGAAAAATTGAAAAGTTTTAGTCCTGAAAATTTTTATGTCCGTAGTCCAGAATCTCAGCTGCTGAAAAAAATATTTTTCTTCAGTAAAAAATTTGAAAAAATTGAATTTACGAGTTTGAGTAGAGAAACTTTGTCGAAAAAGTGACTACAGTCAAACATCGGTTATCCGGCACCCCTGGGGACCGGCCTCAGGGTGCCGGATAACCGAGGGTGCCGAAAAACTGGAGTGTCAGATGACAGAGAATGAGCCAATCTCAGCCAAATGAAGTATATTTACGGTGTCGGATAACTGGATTGTCGTATAACCGAGCTTTAACTGTACCGCATTTCCTTTAATAAGCGCCCTACCCCAAAATCCGGAATTTCCTAGATTCATTCTGCGCCTTTTATACGAATTTTTTTTTGAGCGCAATGTATATTATATACCAAAATGTAGCTGGGAGTCTGCGCTACATTTTGGTACATAACATATGTTGCGTTCAAAAACAAAAACCTGAAATTCCGGATTTCGGGAGGGCGCTTATTAGAGGAAATACGGTATATCCAAAAGCTGAAATCTTGAGTTTTTTTGTGTGTTTTCAAATCTTTTACAGGAGCTCTAGGCATTGTTAGAAAGTTAAAATTCAGGGCTACACGTTTGTATCAACGAGAAAAATCTAAATTTAGAAACAGTTTTTCTATAGAAGCTGAATTTCGCTAAGAGAATCAAGTGTTTTAATACCTATTTTCATGTCATTGCTGGAAATATATGCTTTTATCATCTTTGTTGTTTTCGTCAGACATCAATTTTTGAAAATAAACTATTGTTTGTAAGGTGAGTGAGTGCGCGCATCTCTAACCTATCGTTCCCGCTGCGCTCCTTTCGGGGGCGCAGCGGGCTTGGGGGCTTGGAGTTGAGATGCGCACACTCACATACCGCAGACACAAATCACTCAAAAGTAACTCTGGATGTATGAAAAGAGTATGCATACCAGATTTTTTATATGTGGTAGACTCCAGTACACAAAACTACGTTTAAAGAGCCCAACGTTGCTTGACATTGCCATCGGTCGGACGAGCTAGGCAACTTCAATTGCTCTAAAGCTTCACATTGCAAGACTGCGTTCTATACTGACTAATAAATAAAATTTAAATTTTTAATGCACACACAAAATATCATTGAAATTTTTTTTTGACTAAATTAGGTTGGTCCTGCGAGAATTTAAATTTCGCAAATTGTTGTGCCTATCAAGTTTCGTGAACCTTTAACTATTGCTGCATTTGATGTCAAAATGACCGATATTATCTGCTATTAGTTGTTTTACATAAATAGTTCAAAACCATTGTAGGAAAAATTACGGTGTATTGACGTTTCTCCGACTTTAGACAAATGTCTAAAGTCGGAGAAACGTTCAAAAACAACAGGGGGGGGGAGGTTTGGGGTACCAAGGCAGGTTTTTTACGTTTTTTTCGAAAATTTTCAGATCATGTTTGAACCACCAAAAACCATCCAAAAGCACCTCAAGCCACCCAAAACCACCCAAAACAAAAGCCTCAAATTAGCAGTCATTCTGTAAATTATTTAGACGGATATCGCTCATTTACATGGGTTGAAATCATTTTTCCTATTCTGCTTTTTTCTAATCATCGAGGATGCGAGGATGCGGTGGTTTAGGCTTTAGGCTTTTTGGCTAATTTTGGGTGTTTTGGGTCGTTTTGGGTGGCTTGAGGTGCTTTTGGATGGTTTTTGGTGGTTCGAACATGATCACAAAATTTTCGAAAAAAACGTAAAAAATCTGCCTTGGTCCCCCCTGTTGTTTTTGATAGTTTCTCCGACTTTAGACATTTGTCTAAATCGGAGAAACGTAGGGTTGCTGAATGGTCATTTGACCGGTCAAATGACCGGTTATTTGACTGGTCAAATGACCGGTCATTTATTAAAATTTGACCGTCAAGGGATTTTCGGTCAAATGATAATTTTGAATTTTATGATCTTCCAACGAAATATTGTTGCACATTGAGTTTTGATTCAAAGCAGTTCATGTCATTTAGTGTTCCGTCAGTCCGTTTCAGTAGAGATGTCAGCCACAAGCAAGCCACCAGCGGGTACCCGAACCACCAACGTATACCCGAACCACGTGGATACACCCGAACTACCAGCGGGCATACCTGCACGGGCGCCGGTGCCGGGCGCCGGCGCCAGGTAAAATTTCACCACTTTTGGGCGCCAGCGCCAGTTTGACAGCGGCGCCGATTTTTAGGAGACTTAGAGCCCGATCTTGACAACTTTCTGGACTAAAAATCTTAAATTTTTTCAAAAAAAACGTAAAAAATATATAGCTCTAGTTGCTCAGGGAAAAACAACTTTTAATTTCTTGGCGTTTCGTTTATAATAATTTTTAAATTTTTGTTCCTGTGTAAAATGCGAATTTTGCAAATATGTGCAATACTTGCTTTTACAATTGGTACTAGCTCATTTAAACCAGCCGACTTGTGTGTAACTTTATATGTAACATTGGAAAAATTGTATAAACTTTTAAGCGAAAATTTTATTTAAAAAATTCTTTTCAATTAATCCCTTATCTTAATCCCTTGTCTTATACACAGTTTTGCCTAGATCACAAATGACTGCCCAAATAGGTTCTAGTTGACGTTGTCGGCAAGCCATCTGAACCATATCTTCACTTGAACCTCCATCTTCCATCAAAGGCACTGGTGTCGTAGTAGTGGAAGCACTACTTGGTAGACCACTGGTTACACTAACTGTAGACACAGTTAACGGCTCACCCACACGGGCTAACACACTTGTCGGCTGCATAGAGGGCATTTGCTGTGGGGTAACAGTATTGGAGGTGGTTATTTTTAAAATAGATGGTGTAATAAGTGTTTGGGTAGTGAGTGATTGGACAGTGACCACAGGCTTAGGGGTCCACAGCCAAGGCAATATGGCTAGAGGATTAGTGGTTATGACAGCAAAAGTTGGTGCTCTTGTTGTGGTGGTGGTAGCGCTGGCCCTAGTAGTAGTAGTTGAGACAGTAGGTAGACTTTGGTCAGGATTAATGGTTAGCATGGTAGGTGGTGTGCTATCTGGAGAGGTGGTTAAGGCATTCTGCGACGCATTCTCTAAATTAGTGTTGTTAATTTTAAGACTATGATATTTATCTTTGATACGCGCGGGATAATGAAAATTTCCTTCCCGTTAAACCAGGGCTTCCAATTCAACTTTTCAAAAATCAGACAAATTTTAAAAAATCAGATTTATGGGACCAAAAATCAGATTTTTGAGAATTCCTGCTGTCTAAAGTCAACCAAATCTTAAAAAAAAACAGATTTTGTGACTAAAAATCAGATTATTGAGAGCTTCTGGTGTCTAAAATCAACCTTTTTTGATTAATCAACCCATTTTGATTTTTTAAATTTTTTGGCCTCATTTCTTGCTTTTATGCTATTTTTTCACAAAATTTCGAACAATTTACCCCACGATTGAAAGCTGAGAATGTTGGCTACAGAATAGTAAAAAAGGTTTCTTAGTTTGGTTCACAAAAACTTATATACAGTCAAACCTCGATAAACCGACACCTCTTTAAACTTTGAATTTTTTCCAGTTGTTTCGCTGGTTTTTGAGAACTAAACCAAGTAACTTTATTTACTATTCTGTAGCCAACATTGTCAGCTTTTAATCGTGGGGTAAATTGCTCAAAATTTTGTGAAAAAATTCAAAAAATCGAGTTAACTGTGTAACAACCAGTGTTTTCATAAACGAATACGAAATCAATGCAAAACGAAATCAAAGTGAAATTTCCAAACGAAATGAAAACGAAAACGAAATGGGGTCTCAAAACGAAATGAAAACGAAATTTCGTTTTCGTTTTCATTTCGCATTGGATTTCGTTTTCGTTTTCATTTTGTAATGAATTTCGTTTTCGTTTTCGCTTTATATCAGGGTTACTTTCTATAACTTCAAGCTTTTTCCATGCGATCTAATTTCAGGATCTGAAACTTATAGTTGGTTTGTCCGAGAAATATCCAGTTTCTAATCTACATATAACTATTTTGAGTATTCAGGAGTTGGTGCCGAGATGAGGTTAGTCTGATATCATGTTTCTAATACATAATAATTCTAACCGTATCTTCGATTTGTGTTTAATGCCTAAAACAGTAATCAAATACCATATAAACCACCAATGAATTTCCTTCATAACACTTTATTAAGCGAAAAACGACACTAATCAACAAGGACTCATTTCTCGTAACAATAAGAATTTAAATATACTAACAGCTGAGAATCAAGTAGTTGGAAATTGGTTCTGTTCCGATGCCTTGCCGTAGCCAAACCGCATTGAGAGAAGACTCTTTCCACTGGAGTGTTAGTGCCAGTAATCGCCAATATCTCAAGAGCCAACTTTGCGATGTCTTTCCCATCCTAAAAAAACGTCAGATAATTTTTTATAAAATAGTCCTACTTTGTCAATGTTTCGCAGCCAAAATTTTATCGAATCGATAGGTCCATTCGAAATACTTCGCAGACTCAGTATGAGAGGCAATCAATAAATTAAATAATCCAATACCCAAATAAGAATGTCTCATACCAGAATCTGTCCATATGTCACACGTTATTAATGCGCGATACGGCAGTTTACCTAAGCGGCATTTGATATCTTCTTTCACAAGTTCAACGCGATTCACTAGCAATTCCTTCATGCATGCAAAACTATTTGGCATCTGAAACAGCCAAGATAGATCACAATAAAATGAGAAAACGGAAACCTGTATATTTGAGTTTATGACATGAAACAGTTTCTTCATCAGAGGATGCAACATCAGGTTGATTGATAATGCCGGAATTGAAAGCACGTCAGAAAGCGCACTTTGAGTTTGATGGATTCTAGAAAGATACAGATATAAATTCAGGTATTCAAGCATCTTTGAAAATTGTAGATACCTTGTGTTTATTTTCTTCTTGGTAAACTTCGATCCAATCTTCTGTGAAGGCTGTTCTTCATCAGGATGTGCCATTCTCCAGTGCCTTTTAAGATTTGGAGCACTAGTGGAAGACTTGTAAACCTAAAAGTACAAATTTATCACCACAAAAGATGCAGCGGAGATGATTGTACGAACCGCAGTACATTTCTTGCAATGGACGATAGCATCTCCTGCGATATTTTTTTCTTCCGAAAAATTATTCCAAACCGCATCTCGTTGACGACCTCCTTTTTTTTTAAGACTGCACGGTGATGAGCTAATTGAGTCCATTCGAATATTCTTTTCTACTTAGCCTGAGCAAAAATTTGTGAAGAGACGTAAAAGGTGAAAAATCTAAAGTATAGAAAATTCGAAGAAAAGAGATGCAAAATTAAAACGAAACGAAAACGACATCCAAAGCAAAATGAAAACGAAAACGAAATCAATGCAAAGTGAAAACGAAAACGAAATTCAAAGAAAAACGAAAACGAAAGCGAAAGCAAAACGAAACGAAAACGAAAACGATTTCGTTTTCGTTTTCGCATTCGTTTTGCATTTCGTTTCGTTTTCGGTTTCGTTTCGCTTTGAGACCCCATTTCGCTTTCGTTTTCATTTCGTTTTGCTTATTCGTTCGTAAACTGGTTTTCGTATTCGTTTATAAAAACACTGGTAACAACCCTACTTAAAGGGTCATGCCCACGCCAATAAGAGGTGGTTCCCGCCAATTCAAATTTTTTTTTCTAATCATTGAACTTCTGTACGGATTTTTCAACTTGGTTTCTAACAAAACAAGGCCTAGAATTTAATTTTAGGTGTCGTTTTGTTAGAAACCAAGCTATAAAATCTGTACAGAAGTTCAATGATTAAGAAAAAAATTTGAATTGGCGGGCACCACCTCTTATTGGCGTGGGCATGCCCCTTTAAGAAACCTAACTTTTCCCAACCATAAATGCCAATGCTATACGATAGCTTTAAAAATAACCTTGCTCATCTTCTTCTGCCTCAGGTATGAAAAAAAGCAGAAGTGGTAGAAAGAGTTGGAGATGGAGTGGTAGTAGTAATACTGCTGCTAGTAAACTCCAGACTAATACTCCCCACAACAGGACTGGCAGTGAAAACAGATAAAACTGTATGAATTCTAGGCATTTCTCTTGTGGCTAGCGACAATCTAGGCCCTGTTGTTGTTGCTACCAAAGGCAGTGTTGAGTCAGCAGGTATAATTGGCACACCAGTAGTAGTTGTTGAAGTAGTAGAGGTTGGCTCGCTCGCAGGCACTATAGTACCAGAAGGGTTGCGCACCAAAGAGTCTGTGTCTCCATTGAATACGTGAGCATAAAAAGAGTCCTCTTCGGAAGATGGAAATATGCCACATTCTTCTCGCTCTGATTCTTTTTGGATGGAAGTAGAAAATTGGACTGGCACGACAGTTTTGTGGTTGTGAGAATCTTGGGCGATTAAGTTCATACAAAGAGCTTCTGGCTCAATTGTTTTGTTGAGCGGGTCGGTAAGCACTATTTCACCTGGAAGATATCTTTTTGCAATTCTTAGCTCATTTGAAGAGTCTTTTCGCAATATTTTTTATTGGCGTAGGGCATGCTTGCACGGGCGCCGGCGCCGAAATTTCAAAATAGCCTGCCGCCGGCGCCGGCGCCCTTATTATGTTCTGGCGCCCCGGCCTAAATTTGAAAATGAATGCCGAAATTTCGAAAAGCCTGGCGCTGGTGACCTATTTTCCGAAACGTGCAAGTGTCGTAGAGGCGTTTCAGAAAAAAATCATTTTTTTAAATTCGCGTCTTTTGTTGGCGTTCTCCTTTTTTTTGTTTTTTTGGCAACTTTATTAAATTTTTTAACCTAGGCGCAGAACAGGACAGCGCAAGCTAAGACGTGCTCTAAATGTGTCACCAACTGCTAAAACACAAAAAACATTGGAACGACAAAAGAAGGCGCCAATTTAAAAACGAGATTTCGACGCTACTTTAATATACCCCACCCTCCCCCCAAAAAGCTACTGTAATATACCCCCTAAAAATCTGACCTACTGTCATATACCCCCAAAAAATCAAGTTTTTGAAAGCGTCTGAAAATTATTTTTAAGTAATAATTTCACCAGAACAGCAACAAAAAAGCAATTTTAAAGTATGCTGGAAAAGTTGGGGTGAATGGGGTAAGTATGACTGAAACTTGTTATCTCAGTGTTGGCAATTGTTAAAGCCTGGGGAAGCTTAAGCCTAAAGCCTAAACCTAAGCCTAAGGTAATGCTTGGGGTGAATGGGGGTAGTATGGCTGAAAAATGGAAAAGTTAAGATAAATAGGGAAAGTATGGCTGAAAAGTAGAAAAGTTGTTTTTTTTAAGCCGCGGGCATACAAATTGTGTTTGTTGGGGCTGGTTCGTGCCTGAAATAACAAAAAAAAATCGGTCATGTACCAGCAACAAAGTATAGCTAAACAAAATTTTTGTGCTTTTGAATGCGTTATAACAAAAGACAGAAATATAAAAACATGAAATCTAGCTGAATTTAAAAAAATTAGCCCCTACTTTTACCCTTCCCCTCCCAATACAGCCCTTTGTGCCTTTGTTACTTTTAGTTTATTGCTAAAATTAATACTCCTTTTTTTATAATAAGAAATGTGTTTAAATCATTTTCTTAGTCTCTTTTTGCATAATTTATTAATTATAAATCATTTGAGAAAAAAATGGAAAAAAAATTATTGGGGGGGCGGGGGTTATATTACAGTAGCGTTTTTTTTGGGGGGGGAGGGTATATTACAGTAGCGCCGAGATTTCATTGGTGAATCTGCTAATCATCTGTTTTTAATTTTTTTTCTATCAAAATATGTTTTCATGAAAATTGCAATTCAGGAAATTACCCACCTGTTTGTGGCACCACTTCAAAGTGACTATCTGGCCTTTTACTAACCAAAGAGTAGTTAAATTTAGCACCAATTGGAGAAACCGCTTTCAAAATGCTGATCACTATAGGATCTCCTTCGGGCGACTCGCTGTAGAACCGACCAGGCACCATTTGAATGCGGTAAAGTGACTGAGAAAAGTAGGGCAGTTTGAAATGCTCAGGATCTCCAAACAAAAATTCATAGATGATTTGTGATGATGAAGCTTGACCAACTGCCTCTAGGTCCACAAATTTGACTATAGTTGATTTAGCCTGAAACATCAATATCTTATATAGTATTTGGCATGTGTGGGTGGGTGGGTGGTTGGTAGGTTAACGCTTTTTCACTTCGAAGGCCAGAACGGGTCGTAGATAGCGAAATCACTTTTGTCGCTAATACCATCGTGTTTCCCAGAATGTTAGCTTTCGTTTAAAAAAAAGAACAGGCGAAAAAAATGAGTTCTAATAAGGGATATACCTATTTTCATGAATGAAGTCATAGCCCCTCATCGAAATACTATAGAGGCGCCGATAGGCGCCTGTGATCCCTTGTTATACAATATTATTGTTTATTGACACCGAAAAAAAATTAGATGGATAAGCCTTTTGCTACCCTTTACAGTCAAACCACCATAAACCGGCACCCTGATCCTTATTTGGTTGGATTTGACTAAATTTAAATCAAATGTCACCCCGATAAACCGACACCCTCTCACTTTTGGACCAAATATAGATAATTTTCAATCAAAATTGGCTTATTTTTTTAGTAAAATTTAGCTAAAAAACAATGTGAACGTTGTTATTGACTTCATAAAAACTTGTTTCAGTTTAATTGATTCAAAAGTTTAAAAAAGTGTCAACTACCGTATTATCTCTAATGAGCGCCCCGGGGCGCTTATTTTTCAACCCTCCGAAAATCGGAAAAATTTTGGGTAGATCTCGAGATTTTTGGGTGCACAACCAAAATCCAAAAAGTGGAATTGGTAGAGCTCGTGGGAGTTAAAAAATGCAAAAAACAGCTTTGCAAAATATTTGCTTTGCCTCGAAATACAGACCCTCAAAGTAGAGGGGGGGGGGCGCTTATTAGAGATAATACGGTATGTATTTATTTGAAATCTCTATTATTGAAAACCTCGGCAAACCGACACTTTGGTCTGGAATTAAACTTAAAGCCTTTTTAACCTGCACCTCGGTAAACCGACACCTTAGGACCGGTTCCCAGGGGTGTTGGTTTTTTGAGGTTTGACTGCGTTTGATTTTAAAAAACCCCTAGATTTAGCTTTAAAAACTAATTTTACAGGGTGCGGCAATTTTTCTCTGCGTCTTTATTTTGCCCATAACTTTTTGCATTTGCGGTATTCAAACGAGATCTTTTTTTTTAATCGAAAGCTGACACTCTAGGCAATCGAATGACACCAAATTTGCAGAAAAATCTTGATTTGAACACACGCATCATCAACAGACAAAAATAACAACGATTTTCATTCATATTCTCGCTCAGTACTTTTTCCATTAACTTAAAGGCAGTATTCCAGGCGTTTTTCATAGGCTTCGATTGCTCTGTTGATCATCTGTTGCGGGAGGCTTACAAAGGCACGTTCAATTCTCGTTCATAGCTCATTCATGTTGGCGATTGCCGATTGAAACACAAACCTTGTTGCCAGCCTTCTTTTTCCGCTTGACATCGCCCTCCGCCTTGAACTTGCTATACCAGTCCTTGATCGCAGTTCTATTTGGTACCTTTGAGTTTCTCCCTTGCTCTCTCCGATATCGAATGCTGAATTTGGCCACGCTTTTGCCTTCCTCGATAAACCATACGACGCATTTCGCCTTCTCTTGAGCGGAGTACACCATGGCTAAACGAAGAAAAATAAACTTCGCAATCAAACATGTTTTGAACAATGATAACAACAATAAAAATCCACAAGTTTGGTGTCATTCGATTGCCTAGAGTGTCAGCTTTCGATTAAAAAAAGATCTCGTTTGAATACCGCAAATGCAAAAAGTTATGGGCAAAATAAAGACGCAGAGAAAAATTGCCGCACCCTGTATTTATACCTACAGTCGAACCTCTATATAACATAATTCAAGGGACCACCAAAAACGTTATGTTATATAGAGGTTATGTTACATAGAGTAACCATTCCAAAAATATAATTACGCATCACAAACGAGAAACACAATAGAAAATGATAATTTTTGATTCATGACTACCTGAATGTAAACAAATTTCTTATCTAGACAAAACAAATCTGAGTTTTTGAGAAATTTAAGCGATTTATGTTTTATAGAGGGGGTGTTTTTTCGGGTGCGGCCAGGAAAAAACCTTATGTTATACGGAGTTTTATGTTATATAGAGGTAAAAGTTATGTTATATAGAGGTTCACTTTGGTCTCATTTCAATCAGACCAACCAAACTGATCTTTGAGTTATGCTATATAGAGTTTTATGTTATATAGAGTTATGTTATAGACAGGTTCGAGTGTATTTGCATTCTTGAATATAATGCCTACCCTTTTCTCCATCCAAATTAGATCCTGAGCCAGTACACGCTGCTGCACTCTATTCCTAGCTAGAACTTCACTGGCTCGAACTAACTCAAAATTTTTGTTCTTCCTGGCTTCCGGCAAAGAATTGACCCGAAAATTTCCAAAAACGGCAAACGTAGCTGATGCAGACACATTTGCAATGTCCATGCCCAGGCGACGATAAGCGACAAGTATCCTTACATATGAAAGATTATTGATTTGTTGGGTAGTCTGTTTTTCCTAAAAAAACACTTTCAGAGTAAGATCTAGGTATTTATAGTTTTTGGGTGCAGCGGCATTTCCAAAATTCGAATTGGCGGAGGACAATACTCTTTCGCCTATTACTATACAGTCAACCCTCGATACAACGATACCCCAAGGGACCGGCCCTGGGTATCGTTATATCAAGGGTATCGTTGTATTGAGGTATCGTTATATCGAGGCTATTAAGACCGAAAATGTGACAAGGTATCGTTATATCAAGGCTTGGCTGTATCAGCACAACAATGTTCAACAAAAGCACTTTTATTAACGGTTAGAAAAGAAGAAATCGGTAATTTTCGGCTGCTGTACTTTCTTTTTGCGCTCTTGATAGAAGTAGTAAGCAGTCTAATTAAGCAGTGCAGAAAAAGAAAAATGTACTCTGTAAGAAAAAAAGGCGTTTGAAATTTAAAAATTCTTTAATTTTTTTCTTAAAAATGATCTTAAATCGAAGGTATCGTTATATCGAGATTGCTTTTATTAGTCGGGACCGGCAAAAAGTATCGTTATATCGAGGTATCGTTGTATCGAGGGTCTAGTCTTTACCATTCTTTATCAGAACCGACCAAATCTGTACAGGAGTTTCGTTATATCGAGGGTATCGTTGTATCGAGGTATCGTTGTATCGAGGGTTGACTGTACTCTTTTGGTAATTTCAAAATTAATAAGAAAAAGAGTATAGTGCTAGTGCAATAGTATTTCTACTTGCCAATTGAAGATATGGCAAGTAGAAATATTTGGCTAGAGACAAAAATGCGTTTTTTCCAGGTATAAGTATGTTTTCGGCCCTGAAAACGATAGAAAATGCAACAAAATGTGGGAAGGATACTTTTCGAATAAAAATTTTAGACTGCCTTTGTTCCCTTGTGGTTTTTGGTCATTTTTTGATATTCTACCCTGTTTTATTCACTGGGTCTGTCAAAAAGAGCTTCTTTATGCATTTTTGATCATGAGTCTTGCTCGGAATCATGTCTAAGGTAAGTGAAAGTCCTTACGTCACCTTCACTTATGTCACGGCTCCCAGATCGAAATTTACTGATTTTGGGGTGTTGAATCTTATTTATTTCAAAATGTCTGATTTGCAGAAATGTACTGATTTCTGAGAAAGTGTCTGATTTTATCTGATTTTCAAAAATTTAATGAATACTGAAATTTTTATATTATCGTAGTAAAGCTTTTGCTTCATCTGTTTACTTTATTATTTTAAGTTGTCTAACATGGCTCCTCCAAAACGCAACCAGCAGTACAGCGCCTATTCAAGGTTGCTTTAATTATCTTTCTGCTTCAACTAACTAAAGCATCTCAATCTTCAAGGACAACAATACTTTGTCGTGCCTGTTCCGAATTATCTGCACGATGCTCTCTGTTCCAGCTGCTAATGAATTCATCGAACGGGTCTTCTCTCTGTCAGACGCTCAGTGGACAGATGTACGCAACTCGCTTCAAGTGGATACAGTGAAGGCGCTTTTCCAGATTCGGCTCAATTATGATGTCAGTAGCAGTGGGATGTATCAGCTCCTAATGAAAGAAAATTTGTTACGAAAGAAGATCCAGGAAAATGAGAAATTTGTTCTTTGAGCTCATTATACGATGTGTTGTAAAAAAATTGTGTTAACATTCTGGTGAATAAAAAGAGTTTCGATCGAATTTGGCTTTTGTTTTATCAAAAATCGACTTTTAAAAAATGTACTAGATTTTACGGGGTCAAATCTGATTTTTTCAAATTTTTGTCTGATTTCGAGAAAGAAATCTGGGAGCTCTGACTTATGTCCTTACCACACTTCTTTCGCCTTTTCTATCGTATTCATGGCTTAAAACATATGGACAAACCTTTTTTTGCTGCAAAAAGACTTTTTTGCTGCAAATATGCCCAATTTGCAGCAAAAAAGCTTTGTCAAAAACATACCTTGAATAAACGCATTTTCGGCTCTGTCCAAATAGTGAACTTTAGCCGAAGATTTTTGAAATACCGATACCGAAAAGCACGGTCTTTTTTTTCAAAAAGTACCTCAATTGGCTGTAAACTATGGAGTGGAACTAGCTTTCCAGTTTGTTTACTGTAGTAATGCAATGGAAAGGGCTGAGAAGACTCTGATACCAAAAAGCTTGTGTGCCTGTCATCAACAGTATCATGTATAAGGAAGAAGCGGTAATCGAACTGCGTCAAAACTTGGTCATTTGCCAGCATTAGTAGACTCAAGTTCCGAAAAATTGCTTCCTAAAGTTAATGTCAAAATGCTTTTCGACTTATTTTAGAAACAGTAATTTTATTACTGTTTCTTTTGCAGTAGAAATGTTGAGTGTAAGATGGCGAGACTGACTAGAAGCAATTGAACCAGTATTGAGATGTCCGGAAGCGTGGTTCAAGTCAGCATCATCCAATTTTACACCAGTGAATTTGTAGTCGGCAGTGATAAGAGAAGAGCGATTGCGAGCTACAACTAGCCAAGGCTGAATTTCAACAATTTCCACTTTGTTCAGATTTGAATAGCTGAAAATGAGAAAGTGAAAAAAAGAAGTTGTCGTAAACTTGATAATCTTTTTCTCAGAGTTTCTATGGGCAATACTTTTTTGTACCAATTTTTCTGTCTTTGTTTCGCTTTTTTTTATTTTTAATTTTTTGACCTTTTTTACAAAGGGATGACACCATAAAACAGCCATGCAATTGTGATTTTTACCACAGTATAAATTTTTGCAAGATAATTTCAAAAATTTTGAACAAAAATCAAAAGTATGGACCATGCCAAAAAATAATTTGGTAAATACTTTTGATTTTCGTTCTATATTTTCAAATTATCTTGCAAAAAATTATGCTTCGTTAGGGACTAGAATCGTAGGGTTACCTGATTGTGCTATCACTTTGAAATGAAGGAGCAAGTAGGGAACAGGCACCCCAGTCGACTCTAGAACAGGCACCCCAGTTTGAGATCTCTACTTAGTATTACGATGGAGTGATTTTTTTGGTGTCCGTCACGTTTTATTTTTGTTTTTTTCTTTTCAATCGTTACCCACGACATGTCTTATGATTCGTTCTGATTTTTTCAGGGCCCCATACTAGAACTCTTTCTCTATCTTTTGAGTATTGGATGTCTAATACTAGCGACGATATTTCGCCCTTTAAAAATCGGAAGATAACTCGAACTCCGAAAAATTTTACGTCAAATTTCATTTACCTTCGAAAATTACGCAAAATATTCGGAAAAAAGCGTTTGAATTGCCGCCTTTTTGAAATATTTGAATTTTACGAACTCGAAGTTATTCTTCAGTCAGTTTTTGTATGTCTTTGTATGGCGCCGTTAGGCGCCAGTTTTTCTTCTTTGTTATAAGTTGTGTACAGTCAACTGTTTTAATTTCTCGACTAGGGTGCCTGTTTCATATTTTGGCCGAAATGAATGTCAGAAAATGAAAGAGAAAAAGTTGGTACAAAAAAGCTTAAATATGTTACATTTAAAGTAAATTTAGTGCGAAATGTATTGCCCAAAAAAAATTAGATTATAAGGTGATTTCAGGTAAATTTTAGTCCGAGTATTGTGGGGGGCTAAAAAGGTGCTCATTCTTGGAATTTCACTAATCTACGGAAGCCCTTTACAATTAAAAAATTTTCTGCTTTTGACCTGCATAAGATACAGGTTGGTCCAACATAAACGTATGAATTAATTTTCGCCATAACTTTTTAAATTTGAGGTACTTTGACGAGATCTCTTTTATTTGAAAGCTGAAGGGATGAGAAAGTAAATGACACCAAACATGCAAATGAATCTTTGTTTAAACACATCCAAATTTTAACTGACAAAAATAACAATGATTTTACTCATATTCCTCATTTTCATCATTTCATATGGTCCAAAGTTTTATTGAATACTTAGCGCAACAAAAACATCTTAGCATAATGTTGTAGCGCAGTTCAAGAGCTACAAAACCCATTTACAGAATAAATTTTAGAAATATTATTGTTATGAATGGCTTTTTGACAAAATCGATTTCTTTAAAAAAGTGACCAAAATCAAAATTTATTCAATTTTTCGGATTTCGGTCACTTTTGAAAAAAATCAATCTTGTCGAAAAACCATTTCTCTGTGTGTTTCGGTGTGTTTAAATGAAGTTTTTTTTGGCGCTAGTTGCATATACCCCCCCTCTCCCCCCAAATCAAGTTTTTTTTAAATGTTCCCAAACACCTTATATCGACCTAAAATCGCCTCAGGAGTTCGAAAAAGACATTATTTAAAAATTAAATTTTCGCATTTTGAAAATTCGACAAAATTGAAGTTCGACCTTTCGGTCCAGAGTTTTTCGTACCTGGCATGGCCTCAATGACAACTAAAACTTTCATCTACTTTAAAATGAAAGAAGTTGAACATAGTTTTGAATACTGGGGCCTACCGCATGAATAAACTCTGGTATGCATGCTTTTTCATGCATCCAGAGTCACTTTCGAGTGATTTGTGTCTAAGGTATGTGGGTGTGCGCATCTCAACTCCAAGCCCCCTCCATGCATCCAGAGTCACTTTCGAGTGATTTGTGTCTAAGGTATGTGGGTGTGCGCTTCTCAACCCCAAGCAACAAAGCCCCAGGCGCTTGAAGGGGCCCGAAGGGGCAACCAAGCCTTCGGGGCGCAGGGGGCTTGGTTGCTTGGGGTTGAGATGCGCACACCCACATACCTTAGACATAATTCCGAGCAAGACTCTCGATCAAAAATGCATTTAGAGGTACTTTTTGCCAAGTCCCATGTTGAAAAACAGGGTAAAACAGTCATATGGTCGAGATTTCAAAATGCCCAAAACTCGATTTTTTACAGACCAGAACTCAAAAATAATGTCTTTTTCGAACTCCTGAGGCAATTTTGAGTCGATATAGAGTGTTTAAAAACACTTTTTAAAAAAGTTGATTTGGGGGGGGGAGGTATATGCAAGTAGCGTCGTTTTTTTGATTGTTTTATGTCATTAACCTTTTAGTTTCTCCAGCTTTTAAATAAAAAAAGATCTCGAACGAAAGTGCCGCAAATTTAAAAAGTTATGGCGAAAATGAATTCATGTGTTCATGCTGGGCCATCCTGTACTATAAAATCATAATATGGAAAAAAATCTCGAACATACCCAGAATTGATAACAGCTATGGTAACCGTAAAAGGTCGGATACTACCCTCATCTTCCTCCTGTTGCCAATTCTCCTTATGTACAGTTGGAAAAGCAAATGCAAGAACCCGAACAGAAGCACGTGGCAAAATATTGAACACAGGAGAGCGTAGTCTTTGAATTTTTCGTTGACCACCGACATCAAAGCTTAGCACTATTTGAGGCTAAATAATATTTATCAATTTATTACACCTTAAAAAAACTTAAATAACTTTACAGTTTGAGTGACTGTTCTCGTAAGGCGATAATCCGGCACTGGCACAACCGTCCATTCAGCAGTCAGTTTAGCGCTAGCTTCCAATCGGTTAGAAGAGTCGATTGAGGCAATTCCAGAATAGAATACAGGTCCCACGCGATACTTGAGCCCATTTCTGTTAGCACCGAAAAATTCTTTGCCAAAGTCAACATTGAGATGGATGTTTTTGAGCGATTCTTTTTTCTGTAAATAAGAAAATTATCGTTTATAAGCAAAAATTTGGCGAAAACCACCATTTTATTTTGAACAGAGACAAAGATGCGAAATTCCTCTCCTTCGGTGATTTCTGCTGGCCGAATTTTGACTATAGCTGAACCAATCGACTCCTCTTCTTTGTTGGTTTTGATATTAGCGAACATTTTTTTCAAGACGTCATGCAGCATTGAAAACGGATTTGCACCACCAAACTGAAATTTTGGAGATTTGAAATGTAGCAGACTTTTTTTATTGGGTTGATCCATACACGGGTGGTTATACACTGTACATAATATTTTCATATTGGTTTCAAACTTTTTTATTTATCTTTATCATCATTATACTAATAAGTTCCACTATTGGAGGGAAATTGTCTGATCGGTTGCAAAATCATAATTTGGCTGCACATTTTTGATTTCGAAACCCATCAACCAATTTCGCTCCAATTTTTCCAATAAAATTATAATAGTGAAACTCATTAATATAATGATGATAAAGATAAATAAAGAAGTTTGAAACCCATTATGCACAGTGTATAAGCACCAGAATTTTTATTGATCCGGTTTTTTGCCATTGATCTGATTGGATCCGAGGTATCAATGATACCTGGATCAATGATAATGGCTACAAAAAATTCGTCAAAAATCGGGTGATTTGATCCGGCCCCAAATTTTTGGCCACTGATGTGATCCGACTATCAATGATCCAAACTATCATTGATACCGCTATCAGATCAGTGAAATCCGGATCAATGAAAACTCTGATAAGCACCCGCAAACGTGGACCAACCCAATACTTTTGTGCGTAAAAACATAATTTGGCTAAATTGAACCTGAGCCGCCCACTCAGCTGAACCTGAGCACCAACCCCCAGTCAAATCAGCTAGAGGACCAAGACAAATTTTTGTCGAAAATTTTTATACCAATAGTTTTTTGTATAAACATGATTAAAAAAATGTTTCTTGAGGCTTTAGATGAAAAAATAGTGCAGTCAAAAATTTTCGAAAAAGATTTGCTTTGGTCCCCCAAGCTGATTTGACTGGGGGGGCTCAGGTTCAGGTGAGTGGGGTTTTTTCAAGTGCTCCCATAATTTTTACAGTGTATTTGGTAAAATGTTACCAACACACCTGTCTAGTTATACTTTTTAGACGATCAGCTCTGGAAACTAAGTCACGGAAATCGGCAATACGTGTTTTAAGCTCAGGGAATTGCAAGTTTATATTACTGCCTTGGAGATCATCTACGGTTTCATTCCAACGAGAGATAAGGTCAGCTCCTTTGTCCCAATCTAAAATACTTTGATTTTAATATAATTTCATTAATTTAAATGGTTTTCATGGTACGAGGCCTAAGTTCATTGAATTATTTCATATGCGATACCTAAACTTATTTAGAGTCCTCAAAGGGGTATGCTCTCGCCAATAAGAGGTGGTGCCCGGGAATTTTCTAATCTTTGAACTTCTGTACGGATTTTTCAACTTGGTTTCTAACAAAACAAGGCCTAGAATTTAATTTTGGGTATGGTTTTGCTAGAAACCAAGTTGAAAAATCCGTACAGAAGATCAATAATTAGAAAAAAATTTTGAATTCCCGGGCACCACCTTTTATTAGCGTGGGCATGCCACTTTAAGAACATTTTAGGTGTTTATAGCAATAAAAATCAAGAAAACGAGTAATTAAAGTCGACTCTTGAAAGTTCCTTCCACATTTTTGAAGTCTGTTACCGATTTCAATTCGCCAGTTTTGCTCCTATTTTACCAATAGATGCCTTATTCGATGACTTCTCAGAAGCACCCAAAGCATGTTTTTTGATGTATTAGCCCCTTTCACTTGAAAAAAATGTTAAAAAAGTTTGACTTTTTGTCGTGGGGGCTAACTATCTGATTCTTCTTAAAAAATACTACCTTCAAAATCTTCCAATTCTTCTTGCGTTACTGACGCTCCACCTTTAGATTGATCAGACACAGCTTTCAAAAAGGCATCAAACCACATATTTTTTTTGTTTCCAAGAACAGTATTTAGGTCAGAGCTCGGAAACACTTTCTAAAATTATTGTAAATAGGAGAAAAAGGATAACATCTCTTATTCCTCACCTCCAATTGCCCTAAAAAGTCCTGCATTACTGCTGGAAAATTGGCTAGCTGAGCATCTACGGCACTCAACGCTGGAAACATGCTTTGAACGCCGATTTTGAGTGGTTCTACAAGTCCGAAATGCTAAAACATATAGATTTATTGTTTATAGGCAAGTTTTTTTATACTTGGTGAAATAGCTGGCCTGCAACTAAACCGGGATCTATTAGTGTTGTAGACTTTTCCACAGTTGGTTCATTGGTTGGACAGTCAAAGTCCATTGCAGAAATACATCTTAAATTTGGTATAACAGCGACTCGTTACAAATTGTGACTCGTTACAGCGACTCGTTACACTTGCGACTCGTTACAGCGACTCGTTACACTTGCGACTCGTTACAGCGACTCGTTACAAATTGTGACTCGTTACAGCGACTCGTTACACTTGCGACTCGTTACAGCGACTCGTTACTTGCGACTCGTTACAGCGACTCGTTACAACTGCGACTCGTTACAGCGACTCGTTACACTTGCGACTCGTTACAGCGACTCGTTACACTTGCGACTCGTTACAGCGACTCGTTACAAATTGTGACTCGTTACAGCGACTCGTTACACTTGCGACTCGTTACAGCGACTCGTTACAAATTGTGACTCGTTACAGCGACTCGTTACAAATTGTGACTCGTTACAGCGACTCGTTACAAATTGTGACTCGTTACAGCGACTCGTTACACTTGCGACTCGTTACAGCGACTCGTTACAAATTGTGACTCGTTACAGCGACTCGTTACCAATGGTTACTGGTTGTGACTGTCGTTCCAGCGCTTGCGGCAAGAATTGAAAGTGCGGACTTTGAGCAGGATGTCAAAAATAAGCTAAATGACCTCTTGCGCTATTTTCAGTAAGCATTTCCCGCATGAGCCTACTAATTTACTAAAATTTATAGAAATACTTGGCTTTCGCTCGGGGAAATTTTCTGCCTTTTCGCTTATACGGGTCCAAGAACTACAAATCACGCCGAAAGCTACCACAGCAAGCAGCGCCGCCATTTCTCTATCAGTTCTAAACTTGGTCACTGGGGTGTGGTCTTTAAACAGGTAAATTTTTTTATGCATTGGATGTATTTGAAGGACGGCAACCGCCAAGAAGGCAGAGAGCAGACTATGCAGAAATCACTCACAGCTTGATCATGGAGAAGGTAATTCCACGAGTTTATTTATTAGTTTGCTTACTTTCTCATTAAGGAAAAACTGCTTCATTTTCTCTCGACAGATGAAGGCATGCTACACGGAGAAGCTTACCAGCGCAAGATGTCCAAATACCTCAAGCGAGTGGGCAGACTGATAGGCATTAACGCTGCAGTACAGGTATACTTGCGGTTGATGTTTACTCTTTTTGAATATTTGTTCGCAGAGAGGTGCTGAACGAAGATCAGGCAGATGATGATTTGCCGGCGCAAGAGGATCCAGTAGAACAAGCGATGGAAATTGTATATGAAGAAAACCCTGAGAATATCTTGCTGTTTTAACCAAATGTTATGATTCGTTATTTTTCTTTAAAAGTTGGTGTTTGTTTGTTTGGAAGCAATAAAGGTTTGATTGGAGTAGTGATGAAGTTGAGTTTTAGTGTAAAAGCCCAATTGCATCCCCTCTTCTAAGTAACCCCCTTCCCCTGAAGATTTAAAAATGCCTTAATCATACGAAAAAACTAACTTTTAGCAAGGGCAGGCAGCCGCAAAGACAGCCGCGACTCAACAACGCGTCTATTTCTTTTTAGATTGACCTGGTACGCAACTTTCAAAATATAACCATCGGCAACGGTCATGCCCTTTTAAGACTAAGTTAGAAAAAAGTGTAATGAGTCGCTGTAACGAGTCGCAAGTGTAACGAGTCGCTGTAACGAGTCGCAAGTGTAACGAGTCGCTGTAACGAGTTGCAAGTGTAACGAGTCGCTGTAACGAGTCGCAAGTGTAACGAGTCGCTGTAACAAGTCACAATTTGTAACGAGTCGCCTGGCAGTCCTTAAATTTTAAGTACCGTATTTTTTCTCTAATAAACCCCCACCCCTCGTTTTTTTGACTAGGATTTCAGAGTTAGGGCCATTTTTGATTTACAATTTCAAGATTTTTCGGGGGTTGAAAAATAATCCCTCATGGGGGTTTAATAGAGAAAATACGGTATTTGTTTAGCTTTGTATTTTTCAACAAAAAATTATATTTTTATTAAAATACAGAAAGGTTTACGCTTCAAGTTTAATTTCTGCATGAAGAGCCAGAATTTCACCAGCAAATTACTAAATTTTAGCATGGTTTTTAATTTGGGCCATATGGTAGCACTGAAAATTACTACAAAATGTTTGAAAAAATGTAAATACGAACTTTGCTGACGAAATTCAGACTTCCGCTGCTGCGCTTTAGTTGGCTCTAAGTTAATTCATCCATGGTAGATTCAAACAAGCTTTTTATTTTTTGTTTTTTACTAATTTTAGACATTAAAAAGGTGTTCATGGGCGTTTGAATGTGTTCATGATTTTTTGTGTATGTTTATTCCTATTTTTTTCAAATTCGTTTACTGAAGGCACCTAACTAGATGCCACTTATAGCTAACACGGTTCTACCGGAGAATCCGGTCCCATTTTTGCCTTGGTCCCCCCTGTTGTTTTTTAGAATGTAATTGAATTAAAGTTAAAGTGAATTAAAGTGGAAAATTAAGTAAAAAATTAAAGTGGAACAAGATCTGGGCTTATTCCTTCATACGTCGCCGCAGCTGTCTTTCGTCAAAATGCTGTCGTGGATCAAATATCTGTGCTGGAACAATTATTTGAACAAATTTCTATGATACATAGAATCGACAATTATGATTAGTCGAATTCTATTAGTGTTTACATGTCCTGTGTTTAGTAATAAATAAAAATTTGACAATCCGATACCAATGCGATAAGATAGATTTTTGACATTCCAAAAAACAACAGGGGGGACCAAGGCAAAAAAAACAACAGGGGGACCAAGGCAAAAATGGGACCGGATTCTCTGGTAGAACCGCTAACACCGTAAAAAACGGTCCTCTTAATAGTGGAAATTCAGCTAGTAAATGGTGGTCCAAAAAACTCGGCCCCTTCCAAATAATTATTCGTCTTTGAAATGTGGAAATAAAACATATTGTAATAATTGCGACAGAAAGGCTTCTGAAGTTGTCTTCTGTTGTGTTGGCCCTTACAGTCGAGGTTTATGTGGTGCTCATAGGCGTACCCGGGAGGGAGGGAGGTCGTTAGAGGGCGGTGGCTAGCCGGGCTATACCCCCGTCAGGAGTTTTAGCCTTTTTAGCAACCCCCTCTGTCAGAAAATTTTTCACGATCCTGGGTACGCCTAAGGCGTTACTTGTCCCCCAAAAGTTGGAAACTGGCCAAGTGTTTCTATTGACGAGATACAAGGCAAACAATTACTACACTCATAGGAACAATAACATAAAGAGAAATACCAGATACTAGATAATACGGTATCAAAAGTTCTACTAATTTTTTCTCTTTTGGTATTTACAACCTGAAATCTCGAAATTGATCCAAACTTTTTCCGATTTTTCGGCTGACATCATGGCTCTAGTTGAAAATACAATATTTCGATTAAAAAAAATCTTCTTATACAGTCGACTTTTGCCAGTTGTCTTTGGCTGGTGTAGTCCAAAACATCGCAAGGATTCCAATTTTACCAATCGTTTCTGAAAATTGCAATAGTTTTGCCGAAAAGACCCGCGCCTCTCGATATAACGAACACTTTTTTCCAAAAAACTTGAAAATAAGTGTTTGCTATATCGAGAGGCGCGCGTCTTTCGGCAAACTATTGCGATTTTTAGAAACGATTGGTAAAATCGGAATCCTTGCGATGTTTTGGACTACACCAGCCAAAGACAACTGGCAAAAGGCTTCAAAAAGCGGGCAAAAAAAATGTCAGACCCTAGGCGGGAGCGAACTTTTTGGGGGTTCGTTGTATCGAGAGTCGACTGTACCATATTTCCTCTAATTAAAGAGCCCTTGATTCAAAATCGTTTTTTGGCATTGTGTTTTGACCTATTTTTTAAAAACTGTTATAAGGTAAGATACCACCCATTTTGTAGCTAATTTCGGGTGGGAACTTGTCTGAGAGCAGTTTTCAAAAAGTGGGTAAAAAACACTGTGCGAAGAACACAATTTTGAATTATGAGTGGAAGGGGGGCTAGTGCTGGTCTTCTATTAAAAAATACGGTGCTCTCATGATCACCAACCTTATCATCTGTTTTATAAGTCCAAAATCCACTCCAAACATCTGGCATTTGGCGGCTAGCAACAAATACTGAGCGTAAGTATGAATGGACATCAAATCATCAGGTATATTGCTCCATTGACTGTCACACATTGGGGTAGACGTAGGTTGAGAAAAGTACAATCTATGACAGTCTCTCAATTTGGCTGTAGCACAGCTCATTACTAAGCTCGTTTTTTGCGCCAATTCAAAATTGCTAGAGCACATGATTGGTTTGCTAATAGAGGAGTCTGGTCTGGCATCAATCACTACAAATGTGCTGGAATGGAAGGTTTGAGGCATATTAGCAATAGTGTAGGTGAAGGGAATTGGGATGGCATAGCTATTACAGTTGGGTTCTTCTTTGAAATTTTGGGATTCGGGATTTGGATTTTGGTGGATACGGATAGGCAGTCGGTAGCCACATCCTATGCATAAGGCTGGGATGGTAGAATTGATCTGAAAAGTGGGTTAGTATGAAAAAGATGGAAATTTCGGCCCTATGTGACAATCAGGGAATTTTTGCCTTGGTCCCCCTTTTGTTTTTTATTTTGATTTTTTAGGCTTAGGCGAGGGTAGACCAGTGTATGTTAGAATGGACTTAAACATATCTTAGACTCATGTTCAAGTCCATCCTATCATACGCTGGCCTACTCTTGTCTAAACCTAAGATTAATAAATCACTATAAAAACAACAGGGGGAGCAAGGCAAAAAACCACCGATTGTCACATATTGCCGAAATTTCTTAAAGTCAGACAAATTGGTCTGAATCTGTGTTATCGGCTAAATTTTGGTGAAGACCCCCCAGCTGGGGGACCAAGGCAAGCTGGCGGGTATACACTAATATTGAAAAGTGTTTTCACAACTGGTAGTTGGAAGCGAAACTGGCCTTAGTACCTGGCCATAGCATCTAAACTGGTCACAAGTCACCAGTTTGGCCAATCGCAAGTGCCATTTTTTCTAGCATAAATTTTTAACTGGTAAAACTCAAACTGGCAGTTGGAAAAGCTGGAACTGGCAATGTTCCAGCTTTTATAAAAACATAGGTCTGTCAAATTACTAAAAAAATCTGTTACTTCTTTAGTTCCTCGCATACTCGGATTTTTTGAAAAGTGACCTGAAATCACCCCCAAACAGCACAGCACGATAAATAAACACTTCTAAACATTTTCTGATAAAAAATTTTTGAATTTTGTCAAAAAAAAATTGCCTCACACCCCTCGGATATAGCTGGTCTTTTTAGGGTAGTTTAGGGTCATTTTTGGGTGATTTATCACATTTTTATTGCTGGAGCTTGGCAAAAATACTCTCTAAATAACCAAGAGTGGCCTTAGGGCAGGCCAAATATCAAAGCTAAGAGCTCCTATAAATTGTAAGTCAAGACATACAAAATCATTTAACTTTAAATTGTTAATGGGGAAGGATTTATGCTAAAAAGGGGGCTAAAGAGAGGAGCCCAATTATAAATAGGCCGAAGGACTAGCTTGTAATTGCAAGCGAGAACAATGAGAGTTGATTAGCCCTGCTTCAGCAAGGACTACTATGCCACCCGAGCCCGATAGTAAAACCTAAGAAAACCGCACACCGAGACATGAGCTGCAAACCCCAAAGGGACTAGGACCCCTGCACTCAAGGTGGTCTCCTAAAAACCGTTAAGCTTCGCATTGCAGAGACGTGAGTTACTCGTCCCATTGAAGCTCACTCGAGGTAACCTCCGACCGTCAGACTTTGCATCGTCAAAACATGAGTTGCTCAACCTGAATCTCACGGGCCTGGATCCCATCACGTGATAACTCAAATTTCTTATCGTAAACCTATAAACCTTAACCAGGAATGGAGCCTGAGGAACAGCACTTCTTTCACCAAGCCGTCCAAGACTTGCTACAGCCAAAATAGTTTACCTGTCCAACCAGCCTAATGCTTTGCACCCACACCAACAGACTAAACCCCAAAGGCTAAGAGAAATAACCACTTCCTAATCCTAGGGGGAAGTAACCTCTAAAAAGTTGTCGATAACCTCCCCATAATGAACCAGTTAAGCAGGGATCTTCAACTAAAGAAATGAGGGAGACCCAACTCCCATTTAGACCTAACGGATCCCACAAACCAAACCTGGAGGTTAAGAGAAACAACCACTTCTTACCAATTACCGTAAATGTTCTAATAGAGCCCCCCTTTCTAATAGAGCCCCCTCTCGACTTTGAGGGTCTGAATCTCAGAGCAAAGTCAATATTTTGCAAAGCTGTTCATTGCATTTTCTAAATCTACTGTAATCTGCTTTTTACTGAATCTGCTTTTTAGATTTTGAATTTTCACCCAAAAATCTCGAGATCGACCCAAAACTTGGAGGGTTGAAAAATAGAGCCCCCGGGGGGCTCTATTAGAACATTTACGGTAATAAACTTAGGAAGGGATACAACCCTTTGAGAAGCTGTTGGCACACTCCCAACAGGTA
This sequence comes from Ditylenchus weischeri, assembly GCA_029231635.1. Classification (NCBI taxonomy): domain Eukaryota; kingdom Metazoa; phylum Nematoda; class Chromadorea; order Rhabditida; family Anguinidae; genus Ditylenchus; species Ditylenchus weischeri. The sequence continues at coordinate 35,989 of JAMRYI010000719.1, read as the reverse complement.
GGAATCTCCAACCAAAGATATAAGGAGGAGAGCCACCTCCACTAGGACCAACAAGGTCAACTATAGAGCACTCGGCGTTGGCCAACTCTATGGTTCCTCTTGCAGAGAGAAAGGAGATTTGCAATCTCAAACCAAAGAAACAAGAAAACCCATCTCTAAATAAGACCTACCGGGTCCTATAAGAGCTCCTTTAGGGCCCCAAATATCAAAGCTAAGAGCTTTCATAAATTGTATGTCAAATCCTCTCTAAATAATTTCTAAATACCGTATTTCTTCTAATTGCCGCACAGTCTCTAATTACCGCACACCCCTAACTTTAAAGACTTATATCTCGGAGCAGAGTGAATATTTTGCTAAGCTGTTTGATGCATTTTCTTAACTCCCGCGAGCTCTGATTCCACTTTTCAGATCTTGGTTAAGCACCCGAAAGTCTCTAGATCGAATTTGAAAATTTCCGATTTTCAGGTGATTGAAAAATAAGCGCACATGTGCGGCAATTAGAAGAAATACGGTAATTAGCCTCCCTCGCCTCGGGGGCGCATGGGGCTTGATGGCTTGGAGTTGAGATGCCCACACCCACATACCTTAGACGCAAATCACTCGAAATTGACTCTGGATGCTTGAAAATATATGCATACCAGAGTTTTTATATGCGGTAGGCACCAGAAAGTAAAAACCTGTTTAAAATCTATTATTTCTATTTGACTTAAAAAGGCTAAAATTTGGTGAAAATACCCCAAAAAGACCATCTACCCCTAAGGGGTGGTAGGCAAAATTTTTTAACTAAATTCAAAATTTTTTTATTATAAAATGTTTAGAAATGTTTACTTTATCGTGTTGTGCGGAAAAAATAAGTTTGGGCGTGATTTAAAGTCACTTTTCAAAAAATCCGAGTATGGCGGGCGTTGAACTAAAGAAGTGCCAAAAATTTAGATGTTTGGAAAATCCAATGTCGATATTTGTTAACAAGGGGTAAAAGGCGCCTATCGGCGCCTCCATAGTGTTTGTGCCTATTAATAATTGATAACTGATCGCAAAACACGCGCGAAACTAAAAAATCATTGCACAGTCTAATGGACTACACGGGTTTGCGAAAAAAGGTAAAAAATCTGAAACAAAATTTTTTCTTAAAAAATGGCCTGCGAATGGCAAAAACATAACTTTTATTGGAAAACTCGACAATGGCCTGCATACTTTTGTCAACGCCCCTCTTAAAAATTCTCGCCGCTCTTTTTTTTAAACGAAAGCTGACATCAAGGCGAATCTAAAAAAATCCTGCAACAGAAATTCTCGAGCTTTTTATGACCATATTTTTTGATAATTCATAAAAAGTGTGACCCACCCACCCACCCGACCCAAATACTATATAGAGATTTTAAAAATTAGTTACATTTATGGTAAGTGAATAAGGCTGATCTGACTCCAACTGTTTGATTGAAAGGAAAGAGTTTAGAGGTCCATTCCGGTAGACCACATTTACATACACATCCTCAGCGTATTCAGCAATGGGAAAAACAGAGGGGCGAATAGAAAGATTAGGAGCACTAGACTTTGTCTGAGTTTGACCATTCTCTACTGAAATTTCCTTGCCATCAGACACAAAATATTGAGCTGGTTGACGATCCAGGCCTATGGTAAAGGTGCTATTATCAGTTGTTATCTGCAATTTTAAAATGCATATTTTGTTGTTGAAATTTTCAAATTTTACCTTGATGACAGTCGTAAATGGAAGATATTCAGTCGATTTCACTTTGAGTTGGAAAAAATCTGTTTTCAGAGGGTAAAATGATGTGGCTACTAAAATGGAAATTTTTTCAAGCTACAAAAGCACAATTGCCGCATCTCCTTCGAATAAGCCCTGAGCTCATATTAATAGCAATAAGGCTTACCGTGCTATCTCTAATAAGCGCCCCGGGCCGCTTATTTTTATAATCGGAAATATCGAGAATAGGAAATATCGAGGGTCGATCTCGAGATTTTTGGGTGCGCAACCAAAATCCGAAAAGCGGAACCGGTAGAGCTCGTGGGAATTAAGAAAATGCAACAAAGAGCTTTGCAAAATATTTGCTCTGCCCCGAAAAACAGACCCTCAAAGTAGAGGGGGGGCGCTTATTAGAGATAATATGGTATGTATTTATTTGAAATCTCGGCACTTGTTTACTTGGGGGCTTTTTGGTCAACTGTGAATAGTGTTCAGACGTCTCCTAAGTAATTTTTATACGCTAAAAACGATAAAAAAGTTCTTTCCAAACAATTTCCGTACTAAAAAGATATGTTTTGAAAAAAAATTTGGTTATCAAAGGTTGACCAACTGCCGTGGTCCCCCAAGGTAAAATATCTTATTTTAAGGTATCCTACCATGTTTTCATCACTGGAGCTGGGCAAAAAGAGTCTTTAATGCATGTATGATCAAGAGTCTTATGTGTATGTGGGTGTGCGCATCTCAACCCCAAGCAACCAGGCCCCCTGCGCCCCCGAAATTAGAGGAAATATGGTATAAGAAGATTTTTTTTAATCGAAATATTGTATTTTCAACTAGAACCATGGTGTCAGCCAAAAAATCGGAAAAAGTTTGGATCAATCTCGAGATTTCAGGTTGTAAATACCAAAAGACAAAAAAATTAGTAGAACTCTTGATACCGTATTATCTCTAATAAGCGCCTCGGGGCGCTTATATTTCAACCCTTAAAAAAATCGGAAAAATTTTGGGTAGATCTCGATATTTTTGGGTGCACAACCATAATCCGAAAAGTGGAATCGGTAGAGCTCGTGGGAGTTAAGAAAATGCAAAAAACAGCTGTGCAAAATATCTGCTCTGTCTCGAGATACATAACCTCAAAGTAGAGGGGGGAGGTCTCTTATTAGAGAGGGGGCGCTTATTAGTGATAATACGGTATATTATCAAAATTCAAATGACCAAAAATTAAAAAAAAATGACCGAAAATCTAGTATTCCTGTAGTCATTTAGCGCCAATCGACGTGCAGTGTTTAATTAACACACCGCCTGTCATGCGTGATTTTTGAAACTTTTGGTTCAGAATTTCACGCTGAAAACGACGGTGTATTAGGTTTGAAAAATTTTCGACGTTCTGAACATTCTGGCACGAAATTGCAAAAAAGAGTCACAACTTTTCACGTACTTTATATTTTCAAAATCTGTAATATACATCTTGACAGGGACATTCTGGGCTATCTTTTTACTTGTTATTCGTTCAACTGTCATTAAAATTTATAGCCGTCAATTTTCGAAGCCATTATTTGCCTTCGCTACCGTGCACACTGACCATTTTGACACCGAATACGTGTTCACCATGGTCGATTTGTTAGAAAAACTGCTCTTATAATAAATAGTTTAATGTCAAATTCAACTTTCCTCTCGAGACAAAAGTTATTCAAATTTACCATTTTTGAGAAGTTTAAATGTTTTTGTCTCGAGAGGAATGCGAAATTTGACAGTAAACTATTTATTCTAAAGCAGTTTTCTTAGCAAATCGACCATGCTGAACACGAATCCGGTGTCAAAATTTCAAAATGGTCAGTGCGCGGTAACGGTAGCGAGGGAAAATAATTGCTTCAAAAATTAACGTATCTTACAGAGGCACTAATTCTTTGAGAAAAAATATTTTTCAAGTGTTTTTGCAGATTCAAAATTCTCGTTAGATTTTCTGCATTTTTCAGTCATTTTCAAGTTTTCTTGGGCACTAAGGCATGTTGCTTGGGGTAATCGTTAAAATGCTGTTGACAGCATGATGTTTGATAATTCGGCACCCTTATGTCAGTCCCGAGGATGCAGAATCATAGAGGATTGACTATTGTTCCAAATAGGTCTTAGAAGAATCAGTAAACCCCAAAAGGTACTCATACACGAATATGCGGTCATCTCAGAAATTAAAAGCCACATTTTTTAACCAAAATGTACCTACCATTCAGATGAACAGACTTAGAAAAATATTGCTCCTTATTAGTGCTGAATAGTTCTACATCCACCAGAGAATTGGGATTGTCTCCAGCCAAATCTGTGTAACACTTTACAGTTAACACAAAAGCTACGATGTCAGCTGCTTCTCGACGTATTTTAAAAGGAATAGAAAATACTGGCTACAAAAATCACAAATTTATATAGATTTCTAATAGAAAATCTCACATTTTGCGAATTAGGAATGTTTATTTGAGAATCAGCACTGAAGGAGTCATCCCAGTCTGACTCCAAGGATAGCCATAGCTTCACAGGTGTGCCTACTTGTCGTATTTTTTCCAAATCACCCCAGATCAGTCGAAAAGGAGACAAATTAACATCAGACAATGAGATTTTAGTGTCTTCGTCCAAATACTCCAGTTGGACCTCAACCTGTTTGTGAAAAAAAGTTATTTAAAACTTTATTAAAATTCATGTTTCACGATCTAAAATCCACAGGATTCACCATTCCTTTACAAATATTTCATTGTTTTTAAATTTATTATGTCTCGACCAGATCCTTTTTTTTGATATAGGAGTCTTCGGCCAAATTAGAAATTACCGTATTATCTCTAATAAGCGCCCCGGGGCGCTTATTTTTCAACCCTCCGAAAATCGGAAAAATTTTGGGTCGATCTCGAGATTTTTGGGTGCACAACCAAAATCTAAAAAGTGGAATCGGTAGAGCTCGTGGGAGTTAAGAAAATGCAAAAAACAGCTTTGCAAAATATTTGCTCTGCCCCGAGATACAGACCCTCAAAGTAGAGGGGGGAGGTCTCTTATTAGAGAGGGGGCGCTTATTAGAGATAATACGGTAGCAGCAACTTTCATTTGATATTGCCATATTCCTGTTGACTGTTTTTGCCCTAAAAATTTATCGTTTTGGGCGTTTTTCTATGACTGGTTTGACTGAAATTTCTGGACTTTTTTCTATGAGTCACACGTTTCATATACTGAAATGTAGCCAAGATTCTAGGCTTTTGTTTAAGCTATCATACAGAGAAAAAACTAACTCGAGTCATGATTAAAATTAAAAAAAACATTCAACGATGCTCAATTCCTTACTGTCATACCCAAGGCTGTCCCAGAACTCTTCAGTATTATTTTTGGAACTGACGTATTTTTGCAATTTTAATTTACATGATCATTAACAACCCTGTACACAAAATGTAGCCATGCCTCTTAGCGTCATTTTCAATATATGGTTGTGAATGATCGTGTAAATAAAAATTGCGAAAAAACTTCAGTTCCAAAAAAATACCAAAATCCTACCCCTCGAAAGTACTATTTTCTTCCCTGGTCAAACTTTTGATAGCTACCTACTTTTCTGAGATGAATTTGGTCTGAAATTTTTTTATCTGATTCTTCATGAAATTCTGACTTTAGAAAGTTATTAAACGCGTTGAGAAATGAAAAAAATGCGTAGAGGCTTAGACTACAGCCGAGTCCCGCTAACCCGGCACCCCAATAACCCGGCATCCCAATAACCCGGCACTTTTTAAAAATTTGGTTGGCTGGCAAAGAAAAATCAACAAAGTTTACCCCCAATAACCCGGCACCCGATAACCCGGCACCCCCAGTAACCCGGCACCCTAAGACTGGTCCCGTCCAATAAAAATTACCCCCAAGAAACCGGCATCTATCATAGTTTACAACATTTTTCAATTTGCGTCAATTTTTTCTGTATGCGGTAGGCCCCAGTATTCAAAACTATGCTCAACATCTTCTTGTTAGTGTGACCTTTTCCATTAGCGGCTTTCTTTTTTTCCCTTCCCCTCCCTATACAACCCTTTACCCCTCTTAAAATAGTTGAATAAAGGGTGATTATATAGAGGGTCGATTAAGGCCCGATAAAATAATACCACCGCTAACCCGGCACCCCCGCTAACCCGGCACTTTTTGCCGGTCCCAGTGGTGCCGGGTTAGCGGGACTCGACTGTATATAAAACTGAGTACGCATCATTTTGGCGGGTTTCCTTTCATTTTGATGGTCATTTGTCTGAAATCCCAAAATTAGGACATCTCCTATATAGTATTAGAGCTGTTTTGTTTGTCTGTTTGTCTGTGGACAATTGACGTTTTGGTTTTTTTTGGAGTGTTTTTGTTTGGTTTTTTTGTCGATTTTTTTTTAAATTGAAGCTTGGAATCTCAGGAGTAGAATGGTTGTTTTGGATTTTGGTTTTGAAAAATTTTTTGGTTTCAATTTTTGGGTTTTAGTGAGCAAATTGTCGTTTTTTTCGTTCCAGAGTCAAAATCTCCGAGCTGTTGTGAGTGGAAATTTTTGCCCCACTCTTAAAATGTAGCCCGAAATCTCAGCTTTTTTAAAAAAAGATCGGGGAAAATGACGACCGGAAGCCGGGGTATTGACGCTTTTATGGAGGTGGTCAGGAGGAGAAATCTAAATTTAGTCCTCCTTTTGAATTCGAATGTGTTTTGTCTCGAGAGGAAAGTTGTTCTCATATAGTGAGACGGTTTTCCAGTTGTTTTTTTGTCCCGAGAGGAAAGTTGTTTTCTCATTGTTTCAAGCTGTTGTTTGTTCATTGTGTTTGCTTATTGTGTCGAGCGGTTTTTTGTTTATTGTATTTTTGTCTGTAATAGGTTGAAGAAAGATTGAGTAGGTATGCCAGACGAGTAGGTAGGGTTACCAGGAGAGTGTGTAGGTGTACCAGTAGAGTGGGTAGGGGTACCAAGAGAGTGGGTAGAGTTACTAGCTTGACGTTTTTGTTTTTTTGGAGTGTTTTTGTTTGGTTTTTTTTTTAAATTGAAGCTTGAAATCTCAGGAGTAGAATGGTTGTTTTGGATTTTGGTTTTGAAAATTTTTGGTTTCAATTTTCAGGTTATAGAGAGCAAATTGTCGTTTTTTTCGTTCCGGAGTCAAAATCTCTGAGTTATTTTCAGTGCATTTCAAACGCGCCACTCTTAAAACTTAGCGCGGAATCTCAGCTTTCTTTAAAAAAAAAATCGGGGAAAATGACGACCGGAAGCCGGGGTATTGACGCTTTATGGAGGTGGTCAGGAGGAGAAATCTAAATTTAGTCCTCCTTTGAATTCGAATGTTTTTTGTCTCGAGAGGAAAGTTGTTCTCATATAGTGAGACGGTTTTCCAGTTGTTTTTTTGTCCCGAGAGGAAAGTTGTTTTCTCATTGTTTCAAGCTGTTGTTTGTTCATTGTGTTTGCTTATTGTGTCGAGCGGTTTTTTTTGTTTATTGTATTTTTGTCTGTAATAGGTTGAAGAAAGATTGAGTAGGTATGCCAGACGAGTAGGTAGGGTTACCAGGAGAGTGTGTAGGTGTACCAGTAGAGTGGGTAGGGGTACCAGGAGAGTGGGTAGAGTTACTAGCTTGAGGTTTTTGTTTTTTTGGAGTGTTTTTGTTTGGGGTTTTTTTTTTTAAATTGAAGCTTGAAATCTCAGGAGTAGAATGGTTGTTTTGGATTTTGGTTTTGAAAATTTTTTGGTTTCAATTTTCAGGTTATAGAGAGCAAATTGTCGTTTTTTTCGTTCCAGAGTCAAAATCTCCGAGCTGTTGTGAGTGGAAATTTTTGCCCCACTCTTAAAATGTAGCCCGAAATCTCAGCTTTCTTTTAAAAAAAAGATCGGGGAAAAATGACGACCGGAAGCCGGGGGTATTGACGCTTTTATGGAGGTGGTCAGGGAGGAGAAATCTAAATTTAGTCCTCCTTTTGAATTCGAATGTGTTTTGTCTCGAGAGGAAAGTTGTTCTCATATAGTGAGACGGTTTTCCAGTTGTTTTTTTGTCCCGAGAGGAAAGTTGTTTTCTCATTGTTTCAAGCTGTTGTTTGTTCATTGTGTTTGCTTATTGTGTCGAGCGGTTTTTTTTGTTTATTGTATTTTTGTCTGTAATAGGTTGAAGAAAGATTGAGTAGGTATGCCAGACGAGTAGGTAGGGTTACCAGGAGAGTGTGTAGGTGTACCAGTAGAGTGGGTAGGGGTACCAGGAGAGTGGGTAGAGTTACTAGCTTGACGTTTTGGTTTTTTTGGAGTGTTTTTGTTTGGGGTTTTTTTTTTTAAATTGAAGCTTGAAATCTCAGGAGTAGAATGGTTGTTTTGGATTTTGGTTTTGAAAATTTTTGGTTTCAATTTTTAGGTTATAGAGAGCAAATTGTCGTTTTTTTCGTTCCGGAGTCAAAATCTCTGAGTTATTTTCAGTGCATTTCAAACGCGCCACTCTTAAAACTTAGCGCGGAATCTCAGCTTTCTTTAAAAAAAAAATCGGGGAAAAATGATGACCGGAAGCCGGGGGTATTGACGCTTTTATGGAGGTGGTCAGGGAGGAGAAATCTAAATTTAGTCCTCCTTTTGCGTTACTGTTGTATTACCTCAATAAAAATCATTGTTGTTTTTCTTTTATTTTCGAGCTCATGTATAAGCCCATTGAAAATTTCCATTAATTTTCATAATTGGTAATTGATCTCTCGATTATTGATTGTTTTTGACCTTTGAAGTGAACATTTTTGAGTTGCGGTTCAAACAAACAACAAATTGTTCGAAGATTTAATAGATGAGCCAGGAGATTGAGAAGGTAAGCCAGGAGAGTAAGTAGGTGAGCCAGAAAAGTGAGCAGGTGAGCCAGGAGAGAGAGAGTAAGTGACCCAGGAGAGTGAGTAGGTGAGCCAGTAGAGTGAGTAGATGAGCCAAGAGAATGAGTAGGTGACCCAGGAGAGTGGGTAGGTTGCCAGGAAACTGAGGAGAGCAGTGGGAGAGCAGATACATGTATCGTGTGTTTTGAGTTTCTCCGATAGCATATTTGGCTGATTAACCATTTTTTAGAAAGCTTGAAATTTTTTATTGTGTTTGCACACTGACCGAGGCGAGGGTGGTCCGCCGACAGGCGGTCCCCCCGAGCTAGTGGTTGACAGTAATGCAGTGCTGGAAATAATTCTAATCGATTCCGGCACTTCTTTAGTCCCCCCATACGCGGATTTTTTTTAAAGTGACCCCAAATCTCAACACACACATTCCCACACGTCAGCCCCAAGCCACCAAGCCCCTGCGCTCCTGAAGGTGGCGCAGGGGGATTGGTGGGTTAGATATGCGCGCACTCACTTACCTTGGACACAATTCCGAGAAAGACTTTTGATCAAAAATGCATTTAGAGAGTCTTTTTGCGCAGCTAAAGCAAGAAAAATGTGATAAATCACCCAAAAATGACCCTAAAACACCTTAAAATGACCATTTTTTGTGACGGGCAAAATGCAAATTTTTTGGAAAAAATTCAATTTTTTTTTATTAGAAAGTGTTTAGAAATTTTTCTCGTGTATTGTTGAGCAGAAAAAATAAGTTTGGGGGTGATTTTGGGTCACTTTAAAAAAAATCCGGGTATGGGGGGAGGGAACTAAAGAACTACTTCGATTCCTCGATAGTTTTTTGCCCTAAAAGTTAGTGAACTTAATAAAAAAATAAATAAGGTGTGCACCTAGCGGGATTAGAACAGTTGACTTGGGGCAATGCGTATATAAAGTTTTCTCTCCTTTCAACACTATTTACAAGTGTATTGATTTTTACAATTGTCGATCAACATGTCCATTTGATGTTAATATTAATAACTAGGGCTGCGATTTATATGGATTTCCATATTTTTTCTACAACTTGTTTGGTTGTTTGGCTTAAATATTAACTTGTTTGGCTTAAATACGATGTAAAAATATGTTTCGTGGTGGTTTCAATTCAAAAATCGCCAAAAAAATTTCCATATTTTCCATAAAATATGGAAAGTTCCATATTTTGACCATATGTTGGCCATATTTTGCCGTTTTTTATTTTTCCCGTATTTTTCTCCATATTTTTAATTTTTTAGAAAAATGTCAAAAGCTCAGATGCAAAAGTGGATTTCTGATTTTGCAGAAGGTGTGTTAACGACTGGTGGCAAGATTGTTTACTGTCAAGCGTGCTCCAAACAAGTAATTTTTGTCACATCTTTCTTCTTAACATTATTGATTTTGATTTTCATGTATCTTGCTCTGAAGTGTTTCAGCTCAAACAGCACAGCCAGACTGCTAAGCACCAGAAAAATGAAGATGAATTTCAGCGCCGAAAGAACAGACAACCACTTCTAGCGGATGCCATGGGAAAATCAGCTGGTGATTCGTTTTCTCTGGAGCTATGCAATGTGCTTATTGGAGCAAACATCCTGTTTTTCAAGTTGGCAAATAGATCGTTTCGTGGATTTTCGGAAAAATATTGTCAAACGTTGGCAAAAAATTATTTGAAGATATCGTATCAGCAGGTTAGATTTTGTTAATGTGAATTGTGTTAACGTAATTTTTAGGTTACTAATCGGATCAAAGCTGAAATAGGAACATCGTATATCTGGGCACCAGTCGATGAAACAACCGATATCATGGGTCGATACGTAGCGAATTTGATCATGGGAAAGCTTGACAGCCGAGGTTTTTTTCGCTGAATACACCTTTACACCAGAGAACCTTGAAATGTATATGGTATGTATGTGTGAAGCAGAAAAGTAGTTGTTATTGTCCAATAAAGTTATATATGAAATTTACTTTGCCATATTTTTTGAAAAATTTCCATATTTTGACCATATTTTGGAAAATTTGCGGCCATATTTATGGCCATATTTTTTATTTTTCCGTCCATATAAATCGTAGCCCTATTAATAACCGAACAATAAACTAGGTCGCAGGCAAGTTTTTTGAAAGGTTCGTTGTTTTTCTTTGATTTTTGACGTTAATTGAAAAAAAGACAAACAAGAACGCTGAGGTGAAAAAAGGGCAATTTTTTTAAAGAACATTTAAAAAGAGCAATTTAAACTCTAAAAGAGCAATAAGCACTGGATAAAGTAGCACATTTCTGCCACAGTACCCTGAAATGTACTTATTTTGAGCAAACGTACTTATTTTCAAAATTTTGAGATCGAAGCCATGAATAAAACCGAATTATTAGCGAGAATGTATGATTGGCACCCGCCAGATCAAATTAGGGTTCTGAAACAAGCATGTGCTCGAGCACATTGGTGAATTTCGAGCATATGCTCGACCTACAGTCAGACCGCGATAATGAACCCTTTTAACTGTACAGTTAACTGTACAGACATAGTTAACAGAATATGTCGAGCATATGCTCGAATATGCTCGACAAATGAGCATATGCTCGAAATCAATCTGCTCGAGCATTCTCACAACCCTAGATCAAATCCTGAACGTGGCCTGATTAAAAAGCTTTTTTAAAGCATACAGCAAGAGTAGGTTGTGGTGGTATAGAGCGTTCATCACGTGGACTGACCATAGACACAAATATTCTCTCTGGATTAAGATTGACCACACTTGCTATTGGTTTAGAAGAGTGCAGTGTCTGGGTGGTGATTGCTGTTTGGAAACCACAATTGAAAGCTAGTTGTAGAATAGTGTTGGGCTTATGAGATTTGCTATCTGAGTTGGTGATTGCAAAAGTGACATCTAGATGAAAATCCTGGAATGTATGCTTTAAATATGTGAGATTTTCTATGATAAAAATTATGATTATTTTTTAATGAGATTAAACATTTGGCGCTACTAGCAAGTACCCCCTCAGGAATTTTTTTTCAAAATCGTGTTTAACCACTTTTAAGTAATTTTTATGCGCTGAAAACGATGAAAAGGTGTTTTCGGGCATTTTCCAACACAAAAAGTTGATTGTTGGAAAAAAATTTTTTGACCGAAAATCGGCATTTCGCATCGGGGTACCAAGGTAAACCACCCGAAAAGAGTACGCAGAGACCCTAAAAAGATGAGATTTGAACATAGTTTTGTTAACTGGGGCCTACCGCATGAAGAAACTCTGGTATGCATGCTTTTTTCATGCATCCAGGGTCACTTTCGAGTGATTTGTGTCTAAGGTACCGTATTTACTCTAATTATACCCCAGTCTCTAATTATCCCCCACCCTCAACTTTCAGGGTATATATCTAAGAGCAGAGTCAATATTTCGCAAAGCTGTTTTTTGCGTTTTCTTAACTCCCACGAGCTCTACCGATTCCACTTTTTGGATCTTGGTTGAGCACCCGAAAATCTGGAGATCGAATTCAAAAATTTCCGATTTTCGGGAGGTTGAAAAATTATCCCCCATGGGGTATAATTAGAGTAAATACGGTATGTGGGTGTGCGCATCTCAACTGCAACACCCCTGCGTCCCGAAGGAGGCGCAGGGGGCTTGAGAGTTAGAGATGCGAATTAGAGACGCACTCACTTACCTTAGACATGATTCCGAGAAGTACTCTTGATAATAAAATGCATATAGAGGCTTTTTTGCTCAGCATCACTGACCAAAACGGGTAGAATACTCTAAAAAGGTGGTTTGCCTTGGTCCTTCAAAGCAAAAAGTTGATTTCTGGTCAAAAATCAACTTTTGGGTCAGAAAATGCCTGAAAACACCTTTTTATCGTTTTCAGCGCATAACGATTACTTAAAAGTGGTGAAAACACGATTCAAAAAATGGGGGAGGGCGGTGTATTCGCTAGTAGGGTCAAACGTTTTTACTTCAACATAGACCTTAAGCTCAGTAAAATCTAGATTAAAAGATTAATCAAGATAAAAAAATCGTTGGTCTTTCTGTTTTTGAGTTTTTCGGATCTCTTACAAACTCTACCAATACCACTTTTGAAACAGCAGGTCTGTGCACATTCGTGCTCTAAAAAGAACTCCGCTTTTCGATATCTGCTGCGTGCTAAGCTTTCAAAATAAAAACTAAGAGTATTTATGGGTGTACAGATGGATGACAAGAAACTCACAACAATTTTACAAATTTTTCAACAAAAAACTGCTCGAAATGTTTTGCTTCTGCCTTGATGAATTGGAAGTCGTCGAGAATTCGGTTGATTGTCTCTTTGCTTGTCCCACTTTACACAATCACAGAAAAATAAAAATGACAAAAAACAGTTGAAAAAACTTTGTTACGAAATTTCGAAAAAAGGTCGGCAATTTTTCTTGCCATCCTGAAAGGCAGACGCCAAACTGAATGAATCAAGAAATCTCCATATAATATTTGGGACGGCGAACGTCTGTCGCCAATTTGAGTACATGTTTGGTCACAAAGGAAATTGTTTTTTTAGTGCAATATTTTTATTTGCATGTTTATACTCATTCGAAAGCTCTTCTAATGGCGGAGGACCTATCGCAATCAGATTTGAAGATTGTTGTGAAAAAAATTGAGATTTTGCCCTTTAAAGTAAAAAGTGGTGGTTTTCAGAGTTAATCTATGGGTGCCCATTTGGTCACAAGGAAAAACTTTTTTTAGTGTAATATTTTTATTTGCATGTTTATGCTCATTCGAAAGCTCTTTCAATGGCGGAGGACCTTTCGCAATTAGATTTGAAAATTGTTGTGAAAAAAATTGAGATTTTGCCCTTTCAAAGTGAAAAGTGGATTTATATTTGAATTTCAAAACACGATATAGGCGCCAATAGGCGCCTGTTGTCCCTAGTTGTGGAATAATTAAAAAACATGAGATCAAAAAAAACAAAAAAGTAAATATTGTATTGATGATTCATCAATGATACAAAATAGATGTTACGGCAAATTTTGTAAAGAAATAAGCTAGTGAAAAAAGTCTAACTTACATTTGACTGACTGAACGATGCAATTGAGATGAATTTTCTAGGCACTAGTACCTCAACCACCCACTCAGCCATGTTTTGAGCACACAAAACTTTGCTTTCTCCCAAAATACGATAAGATTCTGTAAAGTTTTGCTCATCGATCACAATTTCTGGTTGCTGGGCTTTAATTTGTAGTTCATCTTCAATCCACTCCACAAAATTGTTGTCAGTGGAATCGGCGTTTGGGTGCTGAGCTGTCTGAAATTTTTTTCCTATTTCTGTTGTATTACTAGATATTAAACAGACTATAGAGTATCTTCCAGGCACTCCAACATATGGATAGAGCTCATATTTGAAGGAGTGCTCCTCATCTGCCGAAGAAAAAATCTGTATGGTTTCTACAAGATTTGTGTACGAATCCAAGTATACGTTTAGGGTGATAGGCACTTTTTTGGCTATCTAAAAGCAGGCTTTTAAAAATTTTCTAATTTAATAAAACCAGGGAGCGATTTGGAAATTTAAAAAAATGTATATTTTCGAGAAAGTAGATTCGGACTACTTTTGAAAGAAAAAAGTGATCTTATTCAGTGCTAATTGCCATTTTTAAGAGAAAAAAAGTTGTTGACATAAAACTTCAAAAATATAACAGACATGGTTCTAAAAAGTACAAATTAAAAAAAAAGGTGGGGTCGTAGTCCATATGACTGGTACACAACCGTATTTTTTTTGTTTTTGGAGATGTGTCTGCATGGCGTAGTGGCAAAACTTTCCGTCATACCACATTACACATGGAAAAAGGCCATTCTTTTGAAGTCACGAGTTCAATTCCACCCCTGGATATCTTCGATTTTTCAACTTTTTGAGAATTTATTATTATTAGCCTATTTGACGTGAAATCATAAAGTAGAAATACCGTACCGTATTTTCAGTTAAACGCCCGGGGCGTTTAGTTTTCAACCCCAAAAAAGTCGGAAAAATTTTGGGTCGATTTTGAAATTTTTGGGTGCTCAACTAAAATCTCAAAAGTGGAATCAGGTAAACTCATGCTAACTAAGAAAACGCAAAAAAACGATTCACAAAATAATTTTGTTAGGCACAGATATAGGTCCTGGAGGGGGGCGTTTATTGGAGAGGAAACGTTTAACACAGAAAATACGGTATTTCCTCTAATAAGGCGGCCCCCTCGACTTTGGAAACCTGTATCTCGGCCAAGAGTAAATATTTTGCAAATTATGCGTTTTCTTGACTCCCACGAGCTCTACCGATTGCATTTTTCAGATTTTGGTTGAGCACCCAAAATCTCGAAATCGAATTCCAAATTTTTTGATTTTCGGACATCCAAAAAATAAGGCGGCCGGCCGCCTATTAAAGGAAATACGGTAGGTCATAAAGATCAGATTTTCAACTTTTTCATTCACATTTTCCTCAATACTTCAACATTTTTTAAGAATTTTGAATTCTTGCCAAAACTTTATACCGTCTTTTTCGGACCATTTGGAAATCCAAGATCATCTAATGCAATTCCAGGTCATTGAACACAAATTTAAATCCCTAGAGTTGACAATAAATAAAAGTACACCCTCTCAGATTAGATTCCAGATGGATACGGCCAACTTTTAATCCCGAAATTCAAAGCCTTTTGTTCAATCTTATTATCCAGTCTTAGGTCGAAACTCGCAAGGATTCGGGTTTCACCGATCATTATGGTAAATAACTTAAGTTTTGTTGTTCTACAATAATAATTTGACGACTATTCGATAATTGGAATAATAATTTGATAATTTTTTCTAAAATTATTATTTAAAATGGAAAAACTTTAAAAAATAACGTTAGCTATAGACTTGTTGCTGCTGGAATCATTGCGTGTTTGAATCTCGCCATAAACAATCCTATTATTGGTAGCACTAGTGTTAGAAATTGTGACATTGTCAACCACAGGAATGTAACTCGGCTCCACAGTCAACGTCCAATTAAGCACATTTATAGAGTTGGTGCCGACAGCTTGAATAGATATGTGGTATGGCTTATTGTTTCCAATGGGCCGATCCCACTCAACACTGTTTTCAAATGGATCAATGCTCAGTTGGTCTATGTCAGTGTAGAGAATGGTTAGGTGACTTGATGGACTCTGCACAGCAACAATTTTTTTTAAAGAACAATCGGCTCTCTATGACGCATCTTGAAAAATTATGCCTTGGCCCCCCAAGCAATTTTTTCGAATTTTTTTCTTAAGCAATTTTTCAACCACCCAAAAATCTTCAAAGTTGAGGGTGGAGAGTTATTAGAAAGTAAGGGGTTAATTAACTACTGAAAAGAAAAAAACTGAAAAAATTAGGGCTACCAAGGCACCATATTTTAAGACGCTAAATAGAGATCTGAATAATCACGACAACCTGAGCAGGGACTTTGGCAGTATAAGTTTCTAGTTCTTGAACATGCGTTATTGCCGGATCATTTTCTATCACTGTTGAATTGGTTTCGGTTTCAAGGTTTGAGATTTCACATCTTAAATTATGTTAGTCATCAAGTAAGTTTAAGAATAAATTCCAATATACCTTTGTCCAGTTTGCGAATTTAGACGACAAAGACACAACGGCCCCAAACAACTGCCTTTGCAAGAAGAAGCATCACAGTTCATGAAAAAGGTATAATGGTGCTAAAGTTCAATGTTTTCAGTAAAAAGTACGCCCTATCCATCAATGGGTACCAATTTTTTAGCTTAATTCCCGCTGTTGTTTTTTGCGACTTTTTTAGGCTTAGACAAGGGCTGACCAGCGTACATTAGGACGGACTCAAACATATCTCGAACTCATCTTTGAGTCAGTCCCTAACAAAAGGGGCACCAAGCCAAAAATCGGAGATAGGGCCAAAAAGTACGCTTAGTTTTGTAGCTTAAAGACACGCTTACCATTGTGCCAACTTCATATGGGATGTATGCATTTGTTCCAAGCGGCACCAGATTGAAAGCGTGCTTAATAGATTTAAAGTTAAAATTAAAAAAAATCATCATTTATTTCTCCACAACATCTACAGTTGAATGAAGAGTCTAAGAATGTAACAGAAAATACTTTTCTGCCTTACTTTCAAATATTTTAGTAGGACGAAATTCCAAAAATAGGTTGATTGCTTACAAAAAGGCAACAGGATTCAGTAGACACAAAGAAATTAGGCTTTTAAAAAACACACAAGGGTAGTTTCCGTTCAGTCAACCATAAAATTGTATTTTGGCCAATAAACCAAATACCTAGTTTTAAAAAACTGGGAAAACCGAAAAACGGTTTTAGCAAGACACCGTTTATATGACAAAAAAAACCGGGTACAGTCCGGCTAACCAACCGAATTTTTTTTTCTAAAAAAAAACTGAAACAGACACAGGTTTTGGAAAAACTCGCTTCTTGAAATTGACTGATTCGAAAAGACCGACCCATTTTTATCCTAAGTTTCAATACTCATTTTATAAATTTTTTTGGTGCAGCTCTTTTATCGTTTTTCTACAGCATGTGATTTATCTAACTACAAGCATACCTTGCCAACATGGGCTCTTGGAGGTTGAGTGCAGCGAACCACTGAGTTGCTAAGCCATCGACCTTCTGTAGCCACACCACCAAACAAGCAATTGTATCTAGCATCTTTTCCTCTGAAATATAACAACAGTTTTTAGAGTCCAACTACAGAATATGCCAACCTCGGAAATCCCCGACCATGCGCAAACACAAAACCAGTATGAGACCAGGAGCCATGTTCAGAAGTAGTAGAAGCAACAGGACCAGTTTGAGGCAGAATAATTAGGAGCGCTGGACGAGAAATTGACCAATCACAGATTTTGCCGATAGAACACACATCACAAGCACCACCACTCCAGCCTTCATTGCACACACAACTCCTACGATAACAAATGCAAAAAAAATTAAAAATGGGTAACAATGATCTTCATACCTAGTAATCGGATTACACTTTCCGTTAATGCACACGAAATCACAGGTGAGAAGCTGCAAACTTGTTTGTCTCTTGTTGATTGGAATCAATGTACCTAAACCTTTATTAAAGGAGGGGGACTGTTTTCTGCCCGGAAAGGTTTTGAATGGAAAGTTGAAAATTTGAAATAAATAATAATAATAATAATAATAAAATAATTGCCGTTTTTTGTCTTGGTGTTTCATTTGATTGGCTAAATTATATGCTATAAGCTTTTCATGATGCTGTGCTGTACTCAGTGGGCATGAGCAGAGAAAATAACTTATATAGCTTGCCAGGTCGAATGTCGAAGTATTTGAGGTCCTACAACTGAGCAATTTTCTGATATTTATTTGTTTAGAAAAGTGATTTTTTCTATTCTCAAAGTTCTTCCCAAAAAAGTAACTTTTTAATAGTTGAAGTGAAAAAAGAAATGAAACACCAAGACAAAAATGACCGTTATTTTTAATTATTATTTCAAATTTCCAACTTTCCGTTCAAACCTTCCCGGACATAAAACAGTCCCCTTCCTTCAAGTTAGACATTTGAAGCTAGCTTGAACATGAGAAAAAGGGTTGAATTCGAACTCCTTAAAAACCCTTACACGTTAAAAAATTTGTTTACCAGCTTTTTTATCAAATATTTTTTTGTCCATAGAATACTCGTTTTTGCCCTTAGAATATTATTCTTGCCAATAGATCTATTTTTTGCCCATATACTTCAAAATTTTGCGGAAATTCAAATATTTTGGTCGGAAAATAACTTGGATTGCTACATCCAATATTTTGGAAAACTATTTTTGTACATTTTAGTTATTTTTTCTATCAGTTCACCCTGGAGAATATTTTTCAAATTTAATCAAAATGGCATTAGCTTTGAAATCATAATCAAAAAATGATGCGGGAAAGATTTTCAAAAAGGGTGAAAACTTTGTTATAGAAAATACGGTATGCTGTTTTGGATAGTTTGTTCGTAGAAATCACAAGTATAGGTCTGCGCTAATTGATTTTCCAAGAAACAACAATTTTCAACTTAAACAGCAAAAACCTGAATTCAGAACAAGTGTATGTTAATAATGTATCTTTGCATTTTCAATGAAAATATCAATGTCTTTTCTAAAAACCGTCGACAAAACCGTAATCCTTGCAATTTCTTAGACTAAACTGTCGAAACGGAATTAATAAAGAACATCAAATATATAGTCAAAAAAATTGCCGGATACAACGGGGAAAACTTTTTTTTTAGAATGCACGTTATTCAGTGATCAGACTGCAATAATACAAATAATACAAATTTTTATTTCAAGTATTAATTTTTATTTAAAATAATGCAAATTTCTTCATTCGGTGAATTTTGGTCAAAAATTGTTATTCTCAGTTATCAGACCCCACTCAATTTTATATAACATAAATGGGTTAAACTTCCTTATAAGGGAACCACCCAAAATCATGTTTTGACCACTTTTTAGATGTTTTATACCTTGAATGCTACAGAAAACGTGTTATTTTTATTGGGAAAGACATTTGCATAAAAAATTTTTGACAAACCATTCACTTTTTTGTACTCCCTTTCATTATTTTTGAAAAATGTTTGGTGTGTGGTCTTGTTTTTTTGCTCTGTTATTATTTTTTAGTGCTTAATGACTTTGAATTTGATTCATCTTCATGATATCTGCAAGGATCCTGTTCGAATGAAGAATGCTCTGCAGCAATAGCATTTGATTCCAGAATCGTGCTAAATAAATCTGTAACGTGATTATATGAGGATATCTACAATTCAGAGGGACCAAGTCAAAAAGTGAATTTTTTGTCAAAAATTTTTTTATGCAAATGTGCTTTCCAATCAAAATAGGTACTTATTGGGTCGGGGTCACACCTCATATTTTTTTACAAAACAGCGACACATACTAATTTTATTCAATAGTTCCTCAATTCTATCAATCAATATCACTTTTCGCACACATAATATTCAGATACTTGCTTCCAAAAATGATAGAACACATCAGGACCGTCAAATAATTTTCGCCATAGGAATTCTTCAATGTAACTGACTAAGTGGGAGCGGGCTGTACCATATTCTTTCTTATGACGGTTCTTCAGCCTTTGATGCATACTTTCGACGTCTGAGGTATGTGGGTGTGCGCATCTCAACCCCAAACCGCAAAAAGAAAAGGGACGTTAAAAAATTGATCATACACCAAAAATGTGAGGTGTGACCCCAACCCAATAAGTACCTCAAAATAACACGTTTTCTGTAGCATTCAGGGTCTAAAACATCTAAAAAAGTGGTCAAAACATGATTTTGGGTAGTTCCCATATGAGGAATTCCTGCCCATAAATGTAAAAAAATACAACTTGACGCACTAAAAGAATTTCTGTTGTTATTATTGCTTTTTCAATATTTTGTAACTCAATCTCTGAATTTATTGCCCGTTATCCGAAAAGAACCAATAACGGGTGGAACATAAGTTCGGAACGGATTTTCAAAAGCTTATCTTTCAGCAAAAAGACCACCATTGGCATCAATACACCAACGGAGATGTTTTGGGAATTTGTCGATGGCATCCTGAATCATCTTCTGTGGAATTGCATTACATTCCTTTACCAGAGAAGCCTTCAGAGCGTCGATGGACTTGTGGGGGGCTTGTATGCCAGCAAAAATAGTCCATTACAGTCAAATTGGAAGAGTTGTTGATACTTTGATACTTTTTGTTTGAAACTTTTTCGGACGAATGATATACCATTTGAAAGAAGAGATTCAGGGCTACAAAATGGTATCAACAGATAAGAGATATGATCCCAAAATTGATAAAAGATAATCATTTGAAAATCCGTTCCGAACTTATGTTCAACCCGTTAGTTGTACATATTCTGTGTTATATTTCTACCATTACTTTTTCAACAAGCACTTTTTCTGAAAACACATTTATACAAATATAACACATTTATATATACAAATTTTAAAGAAAAAAGTATACCGTTATTTAATAATGAAATTTGTGGAAGTCCAAAGCAAAGAGCCGCAAAATAAACAAATACTGCCGCCACAAAAGTCATTTCTTACACAAAAATTAAAAAGAGTCAAGTGGGCAATAGAATATCCTTGGACATAGTTGATTTATGCTTTGACTAAAATACAAAAATTATTTAACTCATCTTGGTCCTGCTGTAAGCTAGTGGACGAAAAAGCATTTCAATTTCTAGAAATCTTGGAAAAAGAATTTCGCACTTCTTTTGGAGCAAAACTTCCTGAGCACAAGTCTCTGTCAATTATTTTGAATTGGGCATCTTAGGAGTGGTGGTTGGCATGGATACTATTGCTACTAGTTTATGCAAGAAGACCACTATTTCCTTAACGTTAAAAAAGGTTTGCTACATTTTAATAGCCAAACAAACATTGCTCGAACAACTAAAAAATATGAACGGAAACCGATTGAACTGTACAATTCAATTCAGAAATTCTAACAATGCCATCTTGTAGCGCATATTCGATTTACTTTATAGAATTTTAACATTTTTTGCTAACAGACAGAAAAAATCGAATCTGGAGACTCGAGAAACATGCCTTGGTCCCTACTGTGATTCTTAAAAACATATTTGTTTATAATTTACATTTGATATGGTGACACCCTCAAAAGTTCGATCCCTAGCAGGGTCCGATACTATTTTGAGCCGATATGCTGAAAAAAGTGTCTGACCCAGCTGGGGATCGAACTTTTGGGGTGTAATTTTATAAAGACTTGACTGTAGAAAATATGTTTTCGAAAATCCACAGGGGGACCAACGCAATTTTGGCCTAATTTGGCATTTTTTTTCGAGTTTCCATACTCGATTTTTTGGCGCTAGTATAGAATACCAAAATTCCGTAAAATTTACAAAATAAACTTGACAGGTATACAGGTATTTGAATTCGAAATTTGAATATAAAAAACATTTTTGAAAAAAAAAGACATCTAGTAATTTTTACTCAAAGAGTGCCATTTTATTTAGTGCTGTTTAATGTCACAACACCGGGTTATCAACAAAATACAACTCATAGAAATGACATTTAACAAATACAGGTGCTACTGGAGAATCCGTTCCCATTTTTCGCCTTGGTCCACCTGTTGTTTTTCCAAAAAAAAATGTTTTTTTCCGCAAAAATTCCGCACTGTATACCATCCACACGGTGTAATGGCTTGGGGGTAGAGTTATTACAGCATGTCGAGCTATTTTTCAACCTCCATCCAGGGTGTCAAGCTATTAGAGCATGTCCAGCAATCGGGACATGTCGAGCAATTAAAGGAAATACGGTATATTTTCCCAGTCCCCACGTGCCTACACTAAATCGAGAGGCGACTGTACAATCCTTTTCAGTTTTATCAGTAAGGATTTGAATTTGGGCTTTGTAAAAGTAAAATTTGTCACCAGATTTTATTGTATTTCCTACTCTACAAATTTCATGCCTTTTCATGCACAACAAAAATCGCGCTATTATCTTTGAACTGTGGCTTCTTTTTTTGCTTGAGCACTCAAAAATGATGGTATCAGGCAAACAAAAACAACAATAAAAACAAGTATGTGTCTGTCTGCGTCAGTATATTCGAAAGACAAGAAAAAAAAGATAACAAGCGGTGTACCTCTTATCACAAACTTACCAACCACTCAATTTAATTATTAAACTTTTTGTACAAGACATTTTAAAAATATAATTTTGGTGCAAAATTTCTTCAAAATTACTGTTTTTACAAAACTTTTATTTTGCAAAAAATTTTTTTCCGTTTTTGTTCAATCAACTGTCGTTAGGGTCGGCAGTTGTTGGGACAAATAGAAAACCGGAAAATTGTCCGGACAAATAGGACAAGTTCGGATATACAGTCAAACGTGCCACCCCGATGTAGTGCGAATGTCGATATAGTGCAACCTTGAGTTCGGTTGACTGGGTCAAAAGTCTTTAAAAATCTCAATAGCGCGAGTCCCGATACAGTGCGAGTCTCGCTATAGTGCGAATTGTGGTCGGTCCCCAGGGGTCGTACCATAACGAAGTTTAACTGTATATGAACAAATAAGATTTATCACTATTCCGGTGTAAGGGGCTGAAGAATTAAAGATGTGTACCCCAAATTACTTTAAAGGTGAATCTTAGCAATACTATTGCTAAAAATGAATTCAGAAACTTTTTTTGCCGAGTGTTTTTTAAGAAAACAAGAAATAAATTTAAAAAGGTCAAACAATTACCCTCCAATACAGTTATCCCCCAGTATGATTAACCGTCCAGCACAGTTAACTTTCTAGTACAGTTAACCCTCGATATAGTGCGATTTTTTCAACGTTTTAGTTTTTAAACCTCGGCATAGTGCGCCTCGATATTGTGCGAATTTTTTCCGGTCCGCAGAGGTCACACTATATTGAGGTTTGACTGTATGGCAATAAGATATGGTATGGCAATAAGATGTGAATCGGTGATTTAATTTTGTTTGGTTTACTATTTAAGCTGTTTTTTTTAAATATTAATTGAGCACATTTTTTAAGAAGATTTTCAAGAAGTTTTTAAATTCGCAATTTAACCTGCACTTTTCAAATAATGTCATGTCTTATCAGCGACAACTCTCTAAACAAATTGTCACCTCTTGATGACCAAACAAATTGTGTTCAAACAAAAACGATGCAGCCGAGTGTTGTCAAATGAATGAAAAGGGGTGGCCACACCCTTTATTGTTGCACTATATAATAACTTGCACTTGTGATCCGCTCCGTAAACATTTACAAAAAAATAACAATTTTTTCATTAAAAATATACCCCCTGCCAAACATTTTTGGTCTAAAATAAAAGTCTAAGACCGTTTGTAATTCACTGACTATTTTTTCTCATCATAGTTAGTTGCTTGGTGCAGTAAAAATGACTTCAGAAATTTGTTTTTTTGACTTATTATTGCTGTCTGCAGTTTTCAACCTGCTCAGGATATCATTGGCGCTACCTTTAAAAAGTCAAGAATCAAATGTTGAAATAATTCAGAGGCTTTCTGTTTCTAATTCTTCAGAAGATGCTAAAATCAAGTTGCCTCAAATGGTATGCTGCAAAAGTCTGCATGTTGCTAGCTCTTCAAATGTTTCTATAGTCTACAGTCAATTGCTTTCAAATTGCCGGACTGAATGTTGCTAGCTCTTCCAACTTCTTGATGTTTCTATAGTCTACAGTCTTGATAAGAATTGCTTTCAGCTTGATGTCGCTTGCCGGACTGAATGTTGCTAGCTCTTCCAACTTCTTGATGTTTCTATAGTCTACAGTCTTGATAAGAATTGCTTTCAGCTTGATGTCGCTTGCCGGACTGAATGTTGCTAGCTCTTCCAACTTCTTGATGTTTCTATAGTCTACAGTCTTGATAAAATTGCTTTCAGCTTGATGTCGCTTGCCGGACTGAATGTTGCTAGCCAACTTCTTGATGTTTCTATAGTCTACAGTCTTGCTTTCAGCATGTCGCTTGATAAGAATTGCTTTCAGCTTTGATGTCGCTTGCCGGACTGAATGTTGCTAGCTCTTCCAACTTCTTGATGTTTCTATAGTCTACAGTCTTGATAAGAATTGCTTTCAGCTTGATGTCGCTTGCCGGACTGAATGTTGCTAGCTCTTCCAACTTCTTGATGTTTCTATAGTCTACAGTCTTGATAAAATTGCTTTCAGCTTGATGTCGCTTGCCGGACTGAATGTTGCTAGCTCTTCCAACTTCTTGATGTTTCTATAGTCTACAGTCTTGATAAGAATTGCTTTCAGCTTGATGTCGCTTGCCGGACTGAATGTTGCTAGCTCTTCCAACTTCTTGATGTTTCTATAGTCTACAGTCTTGATAAGAATTGCTTTCAGCTTGATGTCGCTTGCCGGACTGATGTTGCTAGCTCTTCCAACTTCTTGATGTTTCTATAGTCTACAGTCTTGATAAGAATTGCTTTCAGCTTGATGTCGCTTGCCGGACTGAATGTTGCTAGGTCTTCCAACTTCTTGATGTTTCTATAGTCTACAGTCTTGATAAGAATTGCTTTCAGCTTGATGTCGCTTGCTGGACTGCATGTTGCTAGCTCCTCCAACTTCTTGATGTTTCTATAGTCTACAGTCTTTATAATAATTTTAGTTTCTTCTATTATCTTCTTGCCATCTCAGCCGATTTGATAGAGATTTTTAACGGATATATAGGGTTACACAAAATTACTGCCCCATTTTCGAAAAACTTCATTAGCTCCCAGGTAGCTTAACTGCGACCATCAATTTTCATGGAAAATTTTTTCAAAAATGGTGCACTAATTTTGTGTCACCCTGTAGATTTTTTTGTGCAAAAAGAATTTTTGGTGCACATTCACTTTTGGTGTAAATTATGGTTCTTTGTTTTTCTATTTTATTTTTAACCCTTTTTCAAAGTGATAACACTATCAGGTAGTTCTGTGATTCCAGTTTTTGATGGGGTATTAGTTATTGCAACATCGCTTTTAAAAGTATCATAAAAAGATAAAAATATGAACCAAATCATTTTTCCTGACTTGCTTCATACTCCTACCTTTTTTTGCGCTGCATTTTACGGAGATGTTACCGTAAATGATATCTAATTAGAAACTAGAGTCGCAGGGCTACCTGATAGTGTTACCATTAAAAAAAGTTAAGATTTTTATGAAGAAAAGACGCAAATCAAAAATTTGTGCCAAAAAAGATCCTTTTTGTACCAAAAAAAGATCCTTTTTTTACCAAAAAAATCCATACCCATTTTCAACCACTGATTGCAAGATTCTTTAAATTTCGCATCCGGCTTTCTTCTTTCTGCTTTGCTTGGCACTTTTCGTACGCTTACAAGGCACTTTAAAATAGTTGCAATTCGTACCTTTTAAAAAGAGGGATTTATAGAGGTTGTACGGTTATATAAAAAACACAAACATTTTTGTCCAACGTGTAGCCTTCGATTTTTTTAGAGTAGCATTTCGGACCGCGTTCAACATCAAGAATTACTGCTTACAAATTCTTCAAGTGCCAGTGCTCCATCTGAGCTTTCACTAAACAAAATAACAAAATTAAGTGAACTCGACGTGCAAGATATCAATCAAGCTCAAACATCTACAGAAAATTATACTATCACTACTGCTGAATCTGATGACAATTCTAAAGAAGAAGACAGTTCGATGGTACGTAAATCTGCAGACCCTGTAACAAAAGGTAATTTTTGTAATTTTTCCGAATTTAAAGGGCATGCCCGAAGCAAATAAGAATATTTTAAAAGGTATGAAAATAATTCAAAAAGGTAGAAAAAATGTCGGACCCTAGGGGTGTTCATTAACCCATCTATGCCCTAATTAATTTTCAAAAAAATTTGAATTTTTAATTTTTTTTGGGAAAGTTGTATATAGGGGTAAAATTATTGGTTTTGTTGTAAAAATGATATCAAAAATAGTGTTTTATCAGTAGTACGCTTTGTCGACAAATATATTATTTTTGCTGAAGTAAATTCGACTGATATGGGAGAGCTGGTCAATCTCTTCGAGTGTCTATCCTTGTTAGAGTCGGAGGATGTGGACGTGGAACAAATGGAGATTGTTGCGGTCCCTCCGGAAGCACAGGACTCTGATGAGGAAGCCATGGAGGTTGAAGAAGTAGAAGTGGGCGATGAGGAGGAGAGTGTTGATGAGGACCTACCTCCAGTTTCGCCGCTATGTTGCCACCTCCTATATGCAAACATATGGAAGTCCACCCACAGGACCCGGCCGAAGATCATCCCAAGATAGACAACTAACTTCTAAGCGAGTAAATGAGAGTGTGCGGCTTGACGGGTACAATCATTGGATTGCCACAACAGACTTATCTCTTCACTGCGGGGTTTGTGATGGGAGAACTAACAAGAAATGCGAAAAATGTAATGTAGGCCTGCATCCTGTACCTTGCTTCAAAGAATTCCACGTGAAAAACTAACGAAAATAGCAAAATCTCATATTTTTCATTATCAAATGCTATTTTTGACAACATTTTTATAATAAAACCGGTACTTTTACCTAGAGATGATGACGGAACGGGACAATTCCGTCCCGTCCCGTTAATTTTAGAGAATCGTCCCGTCTCGGAATCCCGCCCGGAAATTTTTCGGCACCTGTCCCGTCCCGAAATTTTTAAATTTGAATTCTGACCCGTCCCGTCCCGAAAAGGTCAAGCCATCATCTCTACTTTTACCCCTGTATATGATGTTTCCAAAGAAAAAAAAATTTTGAAATTTTTAGGTTAAATTTCATACCCGTGGGAAAAAAGGGGGGTAGGACTATACTTTAGTGCGGTTGCTCAAAAACGCGTTTTAAGTATTTTTTTCGACGTAATTCAATGTGAAACGTTCAAAAAACATGTTTTTAGGTGTGGGAAAAACCAAAAACCGAAAAAAAAAATTTTTGGAAAATTTTCATTTTTTGGTCTAAAATTGGTATTTTTTGGTCTTTTTCACAGTGTTCGATTTCCGGACAAGGCAAAAATATTGTGCATATTACATGTTTTTGTTCTCGGATTCATTTCTAGGGTGCGCTTGTGTGCGCATCTCTAACTCTCAAGCCCCCTACGCCCCCTCCGGGGCGTAAAGAAGGCTTGAGTTGAGATGCGCACACAAGCGCACCCTAAACCAAACACTCGATAAGCAAATTATGCATATATAACACGCATAATACTTTTTTTATGCAGTAGGCCCTGCAAATCAAAGCATGTTTATATTTCATTTTTGGTTCATTCATTTTTATTCAATAGTTGATCATACATTTTTCAAAAAACAGTATTTAATCAAATTCCGCCTCTTCGATGATGTCTTGTTCATCTTCTTCATAATCAGGTGTAGTTGGCACATTGGGGGCTGGATTGTAATAAAGCCCGGCTAAGCGGAAAAATTCTTCAGTTCAGCCATTTTTGTGAACTAAATTCAGGTAAAATAAGCACAAGGGTTAAGATGACAGAAAGCAGCAAGAAAAAAAACAAGAGTAGCAAACAAAAATAATAAAAAATATATAAAAAAGGACAGTTAGAAGTCTTTGTCTTATCATAAATAGCTTATCTTATCAAAATTTAAAAATTTGCCTTGGTCCCCCAAGGCAAAAACCAAAAAAACACGAAAATTTTTTTTTTCGGTTTTTGGTTTTTCCCACACCTAAAAACATGTTTTTTGAACGTTTCACATTGAATTACGTCGAAAAAAATACTAAAAACGCGTTTTTGAGCAACCGCACTAAAGTATAGTTTAGCCAAAAGGGGTTAAAATGGAACTATACTGTATATACTTTACTATTTTAAGTAGCGTCCACGTTATTTCACTAAAAAATACAATTTTTCAATCATAAAGAGAAATAGACTGATTTTCCTGAAATGTTAAAATCCGCTGATGTTTAGTGCTAGACAGATCTTTGAAAAGTATCAGGTCATACGGAAAGTATTGACACAAAATTTCAAATCCTTGTATCTCGCTCATTTGTTAACATTTTGTGTCAATCTTTTTTTTGTTTTGTAGCCCTGAGTCTACTCTATGGGAAATAACTGAACTTTATTCAACAACTGTCTTTCAACAACTGTAAATTCGACTGACCAAGGACAAGATCGCTGATCTTGGATGGGAGATTCTGCCGCACCCGCCTTATTCTCCAGATTTGGCTCCTTCGGATTTTCACCTGTTCTTGTCAATGCAAAACTATCACAGAGAGAAACAACGTTGAACAAGTGAAAGCAGATTTGCAAGCGTTCTTTGAGTCAAAGCCAGCGAATCTTGCTAGAGGAATTGCAAAATTGCCAGAAAGATGGGAAAAAGTTATTGATGCGGAAGGATCCTATTTTGTTGAATGATTTGTTTATTGTTGAATAAAGTTCAGTTATTTCCCATAGAGTAGACTCAGGGCTACAAAACAAAAAAAAGATTGCCACAAAATGTTAACAAATGAGCGAGATACAAGGATTTGAAATTTTGTGTCAATACTTTCCGTATGACCTGATAATAAACTTTCATCTTCAGACTACTTGAATCCCACCTCGCAGTTACTCTGCCAATTTTTCGTATTTGGAATTTTATTTGGTGTAGTTTGTTCAATCTCCACCTGCACCTGCTTTTATCGATCTCGTCCCAGCACCACTACCTATCAATCTTCTTTTACTTGTGATGCTCCAGCCAGCATGGCCACTTCTAGTAAGTTTTTTTTTGGTAAACACCTTTTTGCGGTGCCATGTGAGCAAAATTTTCACTCGAGTTTTAAATAGATCAGGTAAAAAAACTGGCGAAGACTAAAATAATCTCAAAACAAAAAGTTTAATCATAGTCAACAAAATTGAAGGTATGGCTCTAACCTACTATCCACCGTTGTTTTTTTTTAGTATTTTGGCTTGGTCCCCCCTGTTGTTTTCAAAATATATTTCTGACTCCAATTTTTCTGCAACGCATATATGTAAAACGCCGTTTTTCTTTTACGGCTAACAGTTTCTTATAATTTGCTTTTTCTTTTTCTACTTTGGGCTATTTGATTACTAAAATTTGTTATATAGATATCCGCTTAGGCTTACGCACATCTATATATACCGCCGTAGCCTACGGTCCGTAGGTGCTATAGATATGAGATTTTTTTTACTGTAGGTGGTATAGATATAATATATGTATATAGTATATATATATGGTCTTCACCTACATGTATATCCACTATATCCTATATCTCTACCACCATAGGTGGGTATACCGGGGGGGGGTGGGTATACCACCTACGGTAGTACAGATATCTTATATAGTATTTGGCATGTGTGGGTGGGTGGGTGGTTAACGCTTTTTTACTTCGAAGGCCAGAACGGGTCGTAGATAGCGAAATCACTTTTGTCGCTAATACCATCGTGTTCCCCAGAATGTCAGCTTTCGTTTTAAAAAAAGAACAGGCGAAAAAAATGAGTTCTAATAGGGGATATACCTATTTTTATGAATGAAGTCATAGCCCCTCATTGAAATTACGAAATACTATAGAGGCGCCGATAGGCGCCTGTGGTCCCTTGTATGATATAGTGGGATGGGAGCATTTATTTGTCAATTATAAAATTTAATAATAGTAGGAATGATCAAAAACTGGAATATTGAAATGTAAATTTACGTAATCTATGTAAATTTACTAAAATGTAAAATATACGATATCCACAGCTAATACACCTTTTTTGTAAGCCATTTTGAACGGATTCTAATCGTGCAAAAACACGTGTATTTAAAAAAAATACATTGCAAATTTAAAGATTATACGGGCAATATCTTCGTTGTCTCGAATTTTTTTTGTCAGGAAAACATAATGTGAACAAAAGGTGATTAATGACAAGGGTTCCCCTAAAAATGTTATCACCAGCAATTAAATTGGTGTGGAAGGAACTAAATATTTGACCATTTTGCACCGAATATGAACAGACCACTGAGCTGAGCACATCAAAAGATTAAAATGAAAAGATGTTTACAACCAAATTCAATGTTCTTTGAGAGCATCGAAAATTGGACTATAAAAATGAAATTATTTAACAAAAAAAAAGTTTACATAAATAAAAGCTTTCAAGCGGGAATCAAATCCGCAACTCTTTGACAGGAACACCTTTTGCTGAAAAAACTTTTTTGTTACGCTGATGGGATGAAAGTTTTTCGGGTGGCTGCGGACACGGATCGGACACAAGAGGGTCAAGTTGCCAGAAAATCAAATAAGATTCGAAGTTAATTGTCCCATAATTTGGAATTTTACCGCCCAATTGTCAAGAAACCTAGTTTACTTGCGCCAAGTTGTCTTAAAAACGAATTGGATAATATTTAATTCTGCCCGCTAATTTCTGAAAAAGGCCCGCTAATTTCTGAAAAAAGGCCCACTAATTTCTGAAAAAAGCCCGCTAATTTCTGAAAAAGGCCCACTAATTTCTGAAAAAAGGCCCACTAATTTCTGAAAAATGCCCGCTAATTTCTGAAAAAAGGCCCACTAATTTCTGAAAAATGCCCGCTAATTTTATGAAAAAATAGGTGTTGTTTCGTCTCAACCCCTAAATATCTAGATTTCTGAAATCTTGCGATAAAGTTTGATAGTTTGTTAGAAAGCTGAGATCTTGGGCTACATGATAATGTTAAAAGTTTCAAAAAATGCAAAGGAAAATGTAGAGAAAACAATTAAAAAATTAATGGGCATTAAAAAAACGGGCATTTTGTAGAAACTAGCGGGCAAAATTAAATATAGGGTTGGGTAATTCTCCGGAGAAATACTTTCCGGGTAATTACCCGGGTAATTACCCGGGTAATTACCGGTAATTACCCGAAAAGCGGAGAAATACTATTTGCTGGGTGAACACTTTATACAATAATAATATCAATCATAATCAAACAAATCATCATCAAAATCATCCAACATATTAGTTGTTTCCATGGGATCTTCAAATTCTTGTTCAATTTCCAATTCTTTTTCCTTTCGGCGTGACTTGAAGAGGTCTGCGCATTCCAGCTGGCGGTTGTGTTTGATGAACGTCACTTGCGATGCTGTGTCCACCTTCATTCTGTTGCGCAGCTTAGTGTAATTCCTTTCCTGAGTGACCAGTTTCTTTCTGTTGGAGCAGCTGAGATCGGCACATTGTGGATCATTTGAACGACTTTAGACAAGAGAGTGTCCGAGAAAAGGCCCTCCACCAAGTTAGACCATCCATTGTGTTTATTGCATCCCAGGCATATGGGCGATTGTCCCTTGCGAAGATTCCTGTTCCAGCCAGCCAGTGAGCCCATTCAGTCATCACCTAAAGATAAGCATCGAACAACCATTTTAACCTGAACCATAACTTTTACCTTTCTTTCTTTGCCGACAAAAAATGGATTCTTCAGACATTTGTTCACCAGGAGCTCAATTGCAGCTTGCTTTTCTTCTTGACTCAACGATTGACCTTGATTCGATGGCTCCAGCACATCCAGAAAATGGGCCACATCTGTCTTGCCAAATTCTTCTCTGTTTATAAGGATCTAAAAATAATATGGTCAACAAGTTTTAACATCACTAAACCAAACTTACCTCAATTAATTCATTTTTGAGCTCTTGAAGAAAGTCACTGTTTTTGATGGCGTCTTTGGATGAAGCGAAGGCTTTCTTGATCTTCTGGTAGCATCTTCTGGAGTCGACTTCATCTCCTTCAATAGCTGTGATTGCATCGGCCAACGGAGAGAGAATCGCCATTATGTCGTTCACGTCAAGCCAGAAGTCATCACTGAGGAGAATTTGTTGGAGTCGACGGGCTTCATCCTTCAACGTTGCATCCTTCTCAATTCCTGGCGCCCAGACAGCTGACTTGAGTGAGATCTTATTGTTGGCGATAGAAGAGATGAGCATTGCATAAGTTCCCCACCGAGTCTTGACTGGCAATTGAAGCATTTGCGATGAGCCTTGCTCTTCCACTTGGATCTTACTCAGGATTTGTTCTGCCGTTTTTTTCCTAAAAATAAAGTGTTAGAAGTTGAACAAGCGATGGTTTGAAATACCTGAAAAATTTTGCGATTTCAGTGCAGTGCTTTAGGCAATCCGATATCTTGGTCTTCTCGGCGATGTCCTTGGCGGCCAGATTGATCATGTGAGCCTTGCAGCCTTCGAACAGAATCCACGGATATTTGACTGCAAGAATCTTCCAGGCATTTCGCATATTGGCTGCATGATCGGTCACGACTGATACAATCTTGTTTTTGCCCAAACTCTCGATTTCCTCGGAAAGAATGTCAGCGATGTATTGTCCTGAAAACTAATGAAATACTAAATTAAAAAAACTGACCAGTGTGAGCAATTCTTTGTATATTTCCATCCACTTCTTCGGTTGTTGCGTCAATGGAGTTGAAGAGGAACGGCTTGGAGTGTGGACCACAACATTGATGATTGAATTGCTTCGAACGTCTGTCCAACCATCAGATGTAATTGCAAGAAAGTCGGCCTGATTGAAAAAGGTGAGATCAGAATTAAGAAAAGAGAACAACCTTGTTTGTCGCGTCTTCCACCATCTTCTTTACTCTTTTGAATTCAGCCGGGACGAGGACTTTGGCGTATTTGTACTGGCGACCGGGAAGCTTGTAGGACGGCCGGAGAAATGAGACAAACTGCTGGAAAAACGGATTGTCGAGCAAGTTTGGAGCAACGTTCCCAGTCGTGAACGCCTGGAATAAATAAAACAGATAAAAGATGAGAAGAAAACGAACCAACCTTGGTGAGAAGAATGTCTGCCTTGTCTTGATCTTCTTTGGAGGTGAAGTCGAACCAGTTAACGAGCGTTCCTGAACTTCCTTTCAACGAGATGTCTGTGTCCGACATCGAGAGCTTGGACTTCTTGTGTTGCGGAGACTCATCTTGACTTGCCGGCTTCTTCAACTTCTGATCGATCTGCTTCCTGGTCTCAGCTCCGACTTTGACGCAATTCTAAAGCAAAAACAGAAAATTAGAACGCTTCATACTTATATAAGAACCAACCTCCAAGTGTTTCTCCATTCTTTTCGCATCTGACTTGTAGCGAGCATTGCAGAACTTGCAGAAACCGACCACTGTCAGATTCCCATTTGCATTTCTTTCTTCAATTCGATTGAAGTACATCCAACACCAGGAAACGGGCTTGAATTTGGACATCTAAATTTTCCAACTATGATACGAATAGAGCAGCAGAAAAAACAGTTTTCAGAAAAAAATATCGAAGGTCAACTGCAACAAATTTCTAAAAAAATAGTATTTCTCCGATTTTTCTTTACGGAGAAATACTTAGTATTTCTCCGGGTAATTACCCGGGTAATTACCCGGGTAATTACCCGGGTAATTACCCATCACTCAACCCTAATTAAATACCACCCAAACGAATTCCGCATTGGGTGGGTATTTAAAAAGATCAATATAATTGTTGTGAGTTGTCCTATATTCTTTCGAGATCAGTTGTCCAAAAGACGAGTTGTCCGTGTTCTCAGTTCCGTGATCTGAGTCTGCAGCCACCCAAGTTTTTCGGAAACAAAAAAATTTGGCATTGGGTTTTTACAACTTACTTTTTGAAAACTGCTCCGAGGCAAGAAACCATGTCAATTGGTAGCCAATAAAATGACTTACAAATTAATATATACCTTTTCTAAGGGAAATGTTCAGAAAGTATCGCTTTGAATGGAGGAAAGGCCTGATAATTCGAGTATTCACTTTATACTATCTAGCGACGATTTGATCTACGGTTTGTTACTGAGGTCGTAGTATTTTAAATTGGCACTCGACTGTATGTGATGATTCGAAATTTTTTTGGTTCTTCAAGCTAACTTTTCAAAAATTTGCTTTTCTAGTCTCAGGGCTCAGGTTCACCAAAAAATTTTTAGTCGTATGCCAAGCTTAATAAGTTTTATTTTTAGTTTTAAGTGGCATCCCTGAGCCCTTTGATTACTCCAAACCCTGCTGTTTAAAAGTGGACGAGCAGGGCCTTTGCTACGCGTCTCCTCTGCCGAGTGGTCAAATACCTGCTTTGCCAAGCTATGAACAAGCCTTGATGTATCCTATGTATCCTGTAATATGAATCCTATGTCTGTGATTTCTTATTGTTTTGCTATTCCTTACTTCTCATGTGTTTTTTTAATATGTTTTTGTCTTCTATTCTCATTTTCTTTCATTAAAATTACAGGGAATTTTGTCAAGTTTTTTATTGTCCGAGTGCATAATATAAAGTTTGATGAAATTTAGTATTTTTTGCAACGTTTGGTGTCGTAAAGATGACTCACAGAAAAGAGTAGGGTTGTTACACAGTTAACTCGATTTTTCAAAAAAATTTGCCCTTATTTGTTATTTTCATGCTATTTTTTCTTTTGTCACCCCACGTTTAAATGTTTACAATGTTGGCAACCCAATGTTATAAAAATTTCTTGGTTCTGTTCACAAAAATATATATATTTTATTTTCGAACTTTTAATTCGAAATAGTTCGAAATAATTCGAAAGCGTCTGTAATAAAACATACATATTTTTGTGAACTAAACCAAGAAATTTTGCACCGTGGGTAGCCAATTCAAACTTTCAAACGTGGGGTGACCTGCTCAAATTTTAGAGAAAAATAGCATAAAAACAAGAAATAAGGGCAAACTTTTTTGAAAAATCGGGTTAACTGTGTAACAACCCTAGTATTATTTCTCTAGCTCTTCATAGTTAAGTCAAATCTCTATATAAATTTTGATGCAACACTAACTCTCGACTTCGACCCCCGTTAGTTCCGACAATAAACAAAAATATGCGCTCTCTAACTCTTCATAGTAGAGTCAAACTCTGTATACAGTTAGGTCAAGCAAACACCTAGAAGTCGGCCAACCAACAGCAACTAAAAAAATATATAAGATTTTGAAAGCTTTTTTAAGATTTGAAAAGAAAAAGTAATTTTCGAATATTTGATCGAAGAAAGCCGCTGACTACCCATACATTAGCTGAGATCAACGGATTTACATTTTCGGTCAAGTTTTTTATATTTACTCGGAAAGTTTTTAATGAAAAAACATGACGGGGCTACTCTCATTCAAATGGGATGGTTTAAATCATGGCAGGGAAAAACGGCAAAACGACAAAAAACGGCAAAATTTCTTTAACGTTTCGTTTTTTTAAGAACGGCAAAAAAAACGGCAAAATTTATCGAGAAAACTTTTTGCCGTTTTTTAATTCATTTGGCCGTTTTTTTGCTGTTTCCAAGTTTCGGCATCAACTGCCTGTGTTTTACTGGTTTTTTCTATTTTTTGCTGCAACGCATGTTCATATAGTAGTTAAGGTATATCTAGCAAGATGGAAAGCTCAAGGGACGCTCAAAAAAGCAACTGTGACGATAGCCCTTATAGTCAGAAAGCAAGACGAGAGAAGGTTTGTGGTTAAATATTGGCAATTATTTTTTACTCATATTTCTCAAAGGTGGTCTATGATCCAACGAAGCACACAACAGCTAAATGGTCAAGCAAGCAATATGGTCACATATTCGATAACATGTCAGACAATGGAGCTGAAACCGGCCTGGTCATTTACAATAAAGGAAACTGTCGATCTACGCTCAGAAAAAATGCAACCACTGGTCTAAAATACGTGGTTTTTTCATTCAACTGGATTTAATAGATTATTTCAAGGTATCATCTACAACTACATGATGGTGGAACAGTGCTCCAAGATGATTTAAATAAATCCCTGCTCAAATTTGCTGTCGTCTCCGATCAGTCTTTCAGTGTGGTCGAAAACAAGAGCTTTATTGCGTTTCTCAATGCTTTCCGCAATTTTGTGTAATTGTTTTATTTTCCCTGAGTTTATTATTATTAAAACTGTTTTACAGAATCAGCAATCCTGAAAGAGAAGCAAAGAACCTACTGCCATGTCAGAAGACAATCAGCAATCGTGTGGAGGATGCACTCAAAAGCGTAAAGGATAAAGTTTCAATCAAGCTGGCAGAACTGAAAGCAAATGGTGGTGGTCTTACTATTGAATTTGCCAAGAACCAAGTAGACTATATTGCGGTGACAGTGCATCACGTCAACTCTCATTGGTATTTGTGATGCCTTTCATATGCAAAACTATAGC
>JAMRYI010001343.1:0-30314 GCA_029231635.1 Ditylenchus weischeri | reverse complement strand
CAGGCGTATGGAAGTTGTGACTAATAAGTGTTTTACACTTTTCTGGGGTCTGCAACATATATTTGGGTGCTCTTTACTTGGGGTAGGCGAGCGTAATAGAGTTGTGACTAATAAGTGTTTACGCACTTTTCTAGGGTCTGCAACATATATTTGGGTGCTCTTTACTATAGGGGTAGGCAGGCGTATGAAGTTATGACTAATAAGTGTTTACGCACTTTTCTGGAAGTCTGCAACATATATTTGGTGCTCTTTACTTAGGGGTAGGCGAGCGTATGGAAGTTGTGACTAATAAGTGTTTTACGCACTTTTCTGGTCTGGAACATATATTTGGGTGCTCTTTACTTAGAGCTTGAGGGTAGGCGAGCGGTATGGAAGTTGTGACTAATAAGTGTTTTACGCACACATATTTCTGGGAGTCTGGAACACTATATTTGGGTGCTCTTTACTTAGGCTTGGGGTAGGCTGGCGTATGGAAGTTGTGACTAATAAGTGTTTTACGCGCACTTTTCTGGGGTCTGGAACATATATTTGGGTGCTCTTTGTAGGCTTTGGGGTAGGCGAGCGTATGGAAGTTGTGACTAATAAGTGTTTACGCACTTTTCTGGGGTCTGCAACATATATTTGGGTGCTCTTTACTTGAGGGTAGGCCAGCGTATGGAAGTTGTGACTAATAAGTGTTTTACGCACTTTTCTGAGGTCTGTATATTTGGGTGCTCTTCTTAAGTTTTAGAAGGCATAAGTTTGGGGGGTATTCTATACTAGGGTCGAAAATTTTATATCACTGCGTAGCCACTATCCTAGGCTTTCCGCTGCGGGGTAACATTCTCAAAATTTTGTAAAAAATGCACATAAAAACAACAAAATAGGTCAAAAATTTTTGAAAATTCGAGTTAACTGTGTAACAACCCTAGAAATACCGTATTTCCTCTAATAGAGCCCCCCCTAACTTTGAGGACCTATATCTCAGCCCAGAGTCAATTTTTTTGCAAAGGGGATCGAATTCCAAATTTTCCGATTTTCGGGCATCCAAAAGAAAGCCCCCGGGTGCTCTATTAGAGAAATACGGTATACCAAAAGATAAGAAAAAACAAGAAAAAATTTGCAAAAAAGGAATAAGGTGATTAGGGCAAGTTATAAAAAATGCAAAAAAAACAACAGGGTTACCAAGGTAATTTTTTTCGTAAAGGATGCGAACATATATACAGCCGATGATCATTTTTTTTTTTCTGTAACTTGCCGGAATAAGATTTGCTTGTAAAAGTGTCTGTTTGGCGTTTCTGTATGTCCTACAAGCAGCCAGATTTAAAAAAAAACACCTACTATTTTTAGTCGTGCAATGGTATGTATTCTCTGACCCATTTGTCCTTCTACAATCCATGTGTGGTGAAAAGGCCACAGATAGCTCCAGGACCACCACCTCCAGCACCTCCCCCTCCACCTGCCCAGCTATTAAAGAACGAGGTCAAAGAGGTTGTGGTTGGTTTACATTTTAGATGTACAGACTTGTTTTGTTTTCTCCAGCAGTATCAAAGACTCTAGTATAGATTACCCATCCCACCCCCAATTTTTTTCTCAGAATCGTGTTTTAACCACTCCTAAGTAATTTTTATGCGCTGAAACGATAAAAACGGTGTTTTCGGGCATTTTCTGACCTAAAAAGTCAAATTTTGAAAGAAAAAAAATTAACTTTTTGCCTTGGGGGACCAAGGTAAACCACCTTATATACCGTATTTTCTCTATTAGAAGGGCAGTCTCTAATAGACGGGCACCCTCTCATTTTTTGACTAGGATTTCAGAGTTAAGGCCATTTTTGATTGACAATTTCGCAATTTTTCAGGGGTTGAAATAGACGGGCATGCCCTTCTAATAAACAAAATACGGTAAGGGTATTTTACCCGTTTTGGTCACTGGAGATAGGCAAAAAGAGCCTATATATGCATTTTATGATCAAGAGTCTGAATCGGAATTAATGTCTAAGAATTCCATCTTTTTAGGATCTCCAGGTGGTCTGTGGTGTGGGTATTCTATACTAGCGCCCAATACTACAGTCAGCCCTGAATTTAACGATGCCCTATTAAATTCAGGGTCGCGGGTCTTTTTAGCAAAGTTATTCAGCATTTCAAAGACGACCGGCAAAATCGGAATTCTTCTAATCAAGACTGGCAAATCAGAACTAAAAAAACGTCAAAAATCATGCTAAAAAAGTGTCGGACCGTAGGCTGGAAGGAACTTTTAGGGGTGTCGTTAAATCGAGAGTTGACTGTAGTTAAAACAGCAAATCCATGTATATATATTTGTTGACACCCTGTACAGAATTGCGCAATTTAGGACCCACCAGCGCCCCTAGCTCCTATAGTGCTCAATCCCACAGGCACTCCTGCAGGTGGTAATCCTGTATCGTTACCCACCCCCATCATTCTACCTGCAGTCCAGCAACCAGTGGCAGTACCGTCTCAGGTTTTTCATTTTTTTAGTTGATTTCGATCTTTTTCGTCTGGAATTTTTTGGCCTCGTACTAAGAAAGCCACTGTAACTTTAGCCAGATCACATACAAAGCGAAATATTAGTTTTACTAAATTATTACAACAAAGGTCATTAAGATGGAGACCAATCCAAGCACTGGCCCAGCTTCAGCCCAACAATTCTATGACTGGTTGACAGACAGGAATGTGGACAATATAGACGAAAGTGAAAATATTCTCTTCCGACCAAGACCTGTGTGACTTTGCTCAACATATTTTAGATATTTTATTAGAAGCAAATAAGTATATTGTACACAAGGAATACATAAAAAAGCGAAAAATAAATTAATTAACAAATTTTGAGGTAAAACAAAGTTGAATTCTTAGCGAATATGAGTCTATTTTTGGAGCAATTCTGGTATACACCGGCCAGTCAAATTTAGACCGCTTATATATAACTGGCCGGTGTATACCAGACTTGACTGGCCGGTGTATACCAGACTTGACTGGCCGGTGTATACCAGACTTGACTGGCCGGTGTATACCAGACTTGACTGGCCGGTGTATACCAGACTTGACTGGCCGGTGTATACCAGACTTGACTGGCCGGTGTATACCAGACTTGACTGGCCGGTGTATACCAGACTTGACTGGCCGGTGTATACCAGACTTGACTGGCCGGTGTATACCAGACTTGACTGGCCGGTGTATACCAGACTTGACTGGCCGGTGTATACCAGACTTGACTGGCCGGTGTATACCAGACTTGACTGGCCGGTGTATACCAGACTTGACTGGCCGGTGTATACCAGACTTGACTGGCCGGTGTATACCAGACTTGACTGGCCGGTGTATACCAGACTTGACTGGCCGGTGTATACCAGACTTGACTGGCCGGGTATACCAGACTTGACTGGCCGTGTATACCAGACTTGACTGGCCGGTGTATACCAGACTTGACTGGCCGGTGTATACCAGACTTGACTGGCCGGTGTATACCAGACTTGACTGGCCGGTGTATACCAGACTTGACTGGCCGGTGTATACCAGACTTGACTGGCCGGTGTATACCAGACTTGACTGGCCGGTGTATACCAGACTTGACTGGCCGGTGTATACCAGACTTGACTGGCCGGTGTATACCAGACTTGACTGGCCGGTGTATACCAGACTTGACTGGCCGGTGTATACCAGACTTGACTGGCCGGTGTATACCAGACTTGACTGGCCGGTGTATACCAGACTTGACTGGCCGGTGTATACCAGACTTGACTGGCCGGTGTATACCAGACTTGACTGGCCGGTGTATACCAGACTTGACTGGCCGGTGTATACCAGACTTGACTGGCCGGTGTATACCAGACTTGACTGGCCGGTGTATACCAGACTTGACTGGCCGGTGTATACCAGACTTGACTGGCCGGTGTATACCAGACTTGACTGGCCGGTCTATACCAGACTTGACTGGCCGGTGTATACCAGACTTGACTGGCCGGTGTATACCAGACTTGACTGGCCGGTGTATACCAGACTTGACTGGCCGGTGTATACCAGACTTGACTGGCCGGTGTATACCAGACTTGACTGGCCGGTGTATACCAGACTTGACTGGCCGGTGTATACCAGACTTGACTGGCCGGTGTATACCAGACTTGACTGGCCGGTGTATACCAGACTTGACTGGCCGGTGTATACCAGACTTGACTGGCCGGTGTATACCAGACTTGACTGGCCGGTGTATACCAGACTTGACTGGCCGGTGTATACCAGACTTGACTGGCCGGTGTATACCAGACTTGACTGGCCGGTGTATACCAGACTTGACTGGCCGGTGTATACCAGACTTGACTGGCCGGTGTATACCAGACTTGACTGGCCGGTGTATACCATACTTTAGCCCTAGTTTTTTTAGTATTTTAAACAATTAAACAAATTTTCATATGGAGGGTCAATAAAGCGAAAAAAAATTGTTAATCACTGAGATATGACAGGGGCGGTAGTGGCAATCAACGCATAAAACCCTCGGATACGGACATATTCGCGGGTAGAATATCCGCGGATAAAAATCCGTAATAACTGATTGATTTTGGAAAAATGTGTGTACCGTATTTCCTCTAGTTAACGTATTTCTCTAGTTAAATTATTTTTGGATCTCCGAAAATCGGAAAAATCGGAGGTCGATTTCGATATTTTTCTCTCAAGATAGGTTTGCTTAGAAATTCAGCACTATTTTTGAGAAAGATGTATGGTATTCCATCAGGCGATGTATCAACTTTACTTGGTAGCAAAATTAGGTGTTTGTATACCATATCATGGGTCCAAAATTTTTTTGTCTTATTATGATTATCTTGAAGTTGGAATTTTCCGAAAAATTATTAAAACGATTTAACAAAATTAGGCAAATATAAAAGTGTATGATCTTTGCTTTTTTGTATAAACTGCTGATAAATCATATTTTATAAACACTTTTCGAAAAGAAAAATAGGGGAAAGAATAAATAATCACTCTTCTGACAGAAACCAAACACTGGCAGCAAAAAATGTATGCACTTCAAATGTTATCTATAAAGGCCAACAGAAAAATAAACACATGCTAAACTCAACACAAATGCTAAATGAAGAGAAAAAGAGGCGTAACGTTACGCAACAGACAGGAATCAATATACTATTACCAAGAAGAGTTTTGCCCAAATGTCGCTAAGCTGGACTGTATAAAAGTCGCAACATTTTCTGCAATAGTCCATTTTCTCAGTTATAAACATCAACTACAGTCAAACCTCGGTTATCCGGCACCCCTGGGGACCGGCCTCAGGGTGCCGGATAAACGAGGTGCCGGATAACTGGAGTGCCGTATAACCGAGGTTTGACTGTACGATATTTTCTCTATTGAACGGGTCGGCCTGTTTATTTAGCTAAACTGCCTTATATGGGACCTGCTCAAAATCGACTTTTGAACTTATCAGGTCGTAATTAGTCTAAAAAACATGTTATCACGCGGACTATTATTTTAGAAAAATTATTTTTGTCGAGTTTTGATCATCTTATATAGTACTTGGCCTGTGTGGATGGGTGGTTAACGCTTTTTCACTTCGAAGGCCAGAACGGGTCGTAGATAGCGAAATCACTTTTGTCGCTAATACCATCGTGTTCCCCAGAATGTCAGCTTTCGTTTAAAAAAAAAGAACAGGCGAAAAAAATGAGTTCTAATAGGGGATATACCTATTTTTATGAATGAAGTCATAGCCCCTCATTGAAATTTCGAAATACTATAGAGGCGCCGATAGGCGCCTGTGGTCCCTTGTTTTTCAATATTTC
Organism: Ditylenchus weischeri; assembly: GCA_029231635.1. Classification (NCBI taxonomy): domain Eukaryota; kingdom Metazoa; phylum Nematoda; class Chromadorea; order Rhabditida; family Anguinidae; genus Ditylenchus; species Ditylenchus weischeri. The sequence continues at coordinate 24,538 of JAMRYI010001343.1, read as the reverse complement.
GACACGATATGATAATTTATCATCATTTTTGGTCATCTTATGGTAAAAAAAATAATTTTTCTAAAATAATAGTCCGCGTGAAAATAACATGTTCTTTAGACTAATTAGGACCTAATAAGTTCAAAAAAGTAGTCATATGAGGCATTCCGGCCGTTTATTTTTCAGCTCCACTCGAAATGCCCGTTAATTAAACAGAGTCGGTCTATTTTGTAACAAAAATTGTGTAGATTGTTTTTAGAGGTAGACAAAGTTGATTTTTTGCGTCAATTTTCTGCGCCGATTTAATAAAGTTATAACCATTTTTAATTTGATTAATTTGTTTGATTTTTATATTTTTTGTGTTAAAGATGCAAACGGTCTCACACGATCCTTATTCCAAACACAGTTTTGTGATCTCATCTTTATTTTGAGATCAAGATTTGAAAAGTTACCAAAAAAATTCATATGAGTCGAAAAGACTCACTTACAAGGGGAACCTATCGAACTGTACGATTCAATTTGGAAATGTTGACAATGCCATCTTGTAGAGCATAGTCGATTTACTATGTAAAATTTAATATTTTTCGCTAACAAACAGAAAATATCGAATATGGAGACTCGAGAAAAATGTCAAATTAGATCAAAATTGCCTTGGTTCCTCTGTGGATTTTCAAAAAATACTTTCTACAGTCAAGTTTTTATATATTAGGTTGTCTCAAAAGTTCGCACCGTTTCACAGTCAAACGTTCAAATAAAGCAAAATTTCAAATTTTATTCAAAACAAAGCATAACAATTAATCAACAAAATAATCTCCATCAAATTCCACAACTTTCTCCCTTCTTGAAGACGACTGATTCCCTTGACATAAAATGCGGCTGGCTTTGAAGAAAAGAAACGATCCCAGAATCAGCCCAGAATCAAACAAAAACAACATAACGTGGCGAATATGATTGCTATCCATCTAAAAACAATAAACAATATGAGCTGAGCAAAAAAAAATAAACGAAAAACTGAAAAACATTGCAAAATAAACACAGAGAACTTTTTAAAACTGTACAAAATTTTCAACAGGGGGGACCAAGGCAACGCGGTGCGAACTTTTGAGACAACCTGATAATTACACCCCAAAAGTTCGATCCCCAGCTGGGTCAGACACCTTTTTTCAACATACCGGCTCAAAATACTGTCAGACCTTGCCAGGGATCGAACTTTTAGTGGTGTCACCATATCAAAGGTAGATTATAAATTATTGACAGGGATGTATTTTTCATGTAACGAAAAATAGACGGGCCCGCCCGTCTATTAGAGAGAATACGGTATGTTTTTAAGAATCCACAGGGCGACCAAGGCAGTTTTGCGGCTCGATGTTTCTCAAGTCTCCAGATTCGATTTTTCTGTCTGTTAGCAAAAATGTTAAAATTCTATAAAGACGGATTGTTTATTTTTCAACATAGGGGTCTATTAAATAGAGAAAATGCGGTAATTATTTATTTTTTTAATTTTTTTCAGAAAGTTGAGAAGTTTGATGGATTTCGTTCGCCGGTGGATTGTGCTCTGGCTCGCTCTTCTAACTTGGTTCATCAACGGAGCACGTATGTAATTTTGAGACAAAATCAGTTAGTGAATAATTTTAAGCGATCGACGATGTGGAAAAAATGATTGCTCATTTCAAGGACATAACTGACCCGACATCGGATATGCTGAGTAATATGGGACGGCTATCGTCAAAAATTGCGCCTTTTGTAAAGGTGGCTTTTCCGATCGGAGGACTTGTGGCTGGCGCTCTTCAAGTTGCGGGACAAGTTCATCTAATTTTTAGTTGAAGTTTTGATAAAAAAAAATTAAGACAACATCTGATGAATACAAGGCCCTGATGATGCTGAACCACACGATGACTACTCAATTCCAAAAAATCGAAGACACCGTCAAGTTTGCTGTCACGGTGATCAGAGCAGATAACTTAATGTTAGCCTATGAGTCGGTGGGGATTTTTTGATTAATAGATATTTTCAAGGTTTTTTACACAAAAACTCATTTTTCTAGAATGTTCGAACCCCACTGGATATTCTCGAATCCGAGGCGGATATGATGTGGGATCCAGAACTGAACAAGACCAAGGCTGTAGTCAACATCTTTAAAAACGCCTGCCTATCCGAAAGCACCAACCCCAAGAATATCCTTCTCGTAGGTTTTAAATTATTAAGCAACACCAGTAGCAAAGTTCATGCTTTCAAATTAACTGAAAACTGTCCACTAATTTTAAAAGAGTTTTCAGTATATCCAAGGATTGACAGTCCGTCCATGCCGCCGACCGACTCAGCGTGATGCCCAAATTTCGGCCAAAGCTAGAGAAATATTCCGCCAGATTGAACTGTATAACATTGTTAACGCTGCGTATGCTACTGGTTACATGCGCATGCAGTTTGAAGCAGACAAAGAAAGTGAGTTACCAATAAGTCTATGAACTTTTAAACTACAATGTCAACATTAATAAAGGTGTAATCCACACGCTGTGTGTGATCAACTCCTTCATTGCCGACGAGCTTCTCGTTGACATCCAATCGGGTGGGTTAATAACTTTGTAAACTCTTTCAACAATAAATTTACAGCCTTCACCATCAAAGTGTGGTCATTGGCAGATGCAATGAAAGCCATAAAGACATTATTCGAGAACAGAGGAGTTGCATTGACACCATCAACGTTTCTTTTTACGGAAAAACGTAGATAAACAACTTACTTTTAGCTGCATTACTGAAGCTATCATTGAAACGAGCAACTATGGATATTTGCCAGCCAATGAATTTGTCGAGTTGATTGTCAAGGATATGGCTAGAGCGGTAAGGTTATCTATATCATACCACAGTTTGCATGAGCTCATAAAATCCTGAGCTCAACCTCATGAGGACCGTTCTCATGTGAGCTCAACTCACGTGAGGACACATTTTAGAGAACCTCAAGGATTCTCAACCTCAATGATTCTCACCTCACCTCATATTGCTTGATGACTTGAAAGAGTCTTCTCATGGGCAGGCATGGCATCAAGCAAGTTGCGAAACCGTGTGAAGCGAAAAACTCTCAACGCGCAATTGTTCATCGACCTCAACCGGAAGAATATTGGACAAACTTGAATTCTCTAATCCGTATTCTACAATCCATTACGTATTATCCGTAATATCCTCAATAAACATCCCATATACTCATCCATTTTGCTTAATTATTACCTTATTGTGGCTAATCGTTATTATTGATTGATCTACTTGAAATTGACTGAAACCTCATAAATCCTGAGCTCAACCTCATGAGGATCGTTCTCATGTGAGCTCAACTCACGTGAGGACAAATTTTGGAGAACCTCAAGGATTCTCAACCTCAATGATTCTCAAGGATTCTCACCTCAACCTCAAGCAAAAATTCTGTCCTCAAGCAAACTGTGTATCATACAATTAAAAGAGCATGCGACTTGATAAGCACAGCAATTTGCAAATTTAAATTCGCGCGGGACCAACCTGATTTAGTCAATAATGTTTTCAAATTATTTTTTTGTTCGAAATTCATTCTGTTCAAACTTTTGAACCATCCACTAGTCGAGCCCAACATTGCTCGACACTGCTAGATCAGACGAGTTAGGCAACTTCAGCTGCTTTACAACTTCCTAATGTAAGATAGCGTTCTATATTGACTAATACATAAAATTCAAATTTAAATGCTCACAAAAATAATAATTGAGAAACATTATTGACCTAATCAGGCTGTTTACGCGCGCTAATTTAAATTTCGAAAAAGTTTCATAGTCGTTCAAAGGGGGGATTGTTTTGTTGACTGAATATTTTGACTGCAGGATTCGACTTCGCACTGGAACGGATTAATTTTTTCATTTATTTTTACGAGCTTTTATCATCTCTAGACCTAATTTTTCATTATTAAGTCTGAACCTATAAAATGCTAGAGCCAGCAAGTTTTCGATTTCTTCTTATAATTTTACAAGTTCAGACTTGATAATAAAAAGATTATACTTAGGTCACCTTTGCTGGCAGCTGTGCGAATTTGACACATGATGGCGATGAAAGTGCTATTGCCAAATACCAGGAAGAAGTGCTGGATATTATGACTACTATTACAACATTTATGGATGAGTACATTCATCTGAAGCTGGTTAGTGCCTTTTTTGCTTTATTTGGAACAAAATGGTTTTTAGGAGACTGCGTGGCCATCAATCCACGAGAAAGTAATCAAGGAAATGATTGGGGAAGGGACAATCTCGCCCTCATTGTACCAGGAAACAGTGCAAAATATCACCAGTAGAGTCAAGTCTATTGGCTTGCCTAAGTATTTGTTCATTTATAAGTAAAGAGATGTAATTTAATTTGCAGCTACTATTACCAGCTTCTTTTGGCTACCTACAAAGATGCAACAACTGGAATGGAAAGTGAAGGAGATCCTAAATGGCTATTGACAATGCCGAAATTGGGTGGGGCAGACTTGGTTGTGAGCCGATTTCTCAAGAAAGACCTCTACCGAATGATCAAAGCCCAGGAATGGTTATCTTCAGTGCGCGCCAATATCTACAGTGTCATCGAGTAAAAATTTGTCCTCTTAAAACCACTTTTAGCATACTCTTTACATAGTTCCTATAATTGTCCTTTAATTGTACAGGGTGTAACAAGAAATTCCTCCATTTTGAGATGGCCATAAATTTTTACCTTGGTCGTTTTTCGAAATTTCGATTTTCCCTGCCGACAATACTTTTCTGGTGTATACTGTGAAAAACACGATTTTCGCTTGGTCTCCCTTGTGATTTGATTTCGGACATCCGAAGGGCCTCCGACAGACCAAAACCACCGGGGGGACCAAGCGAAAATCGCGTTTTTGACATTATACACCAAAAAATATTGTCGGCGAGAGAAATCGATCTGTGAAAACACAATTTCAAAAAACGACCTATTTAACAAATTTATGGCCATCTCAAATGGGGGAATTTTTTTATTTCTCCTTTTACACCCTGTATTTTTTAGCAGAAACTACAACATTGGCCGTTTGGACAACCTTCTGCAACGAATCAAGACAGGCATACACTTCAATCTGACTTCTGAGACTCTCTACCGTTCTGTTGCTATCACCAGAGACTACAGCTTTATCCAAGGAAATTGCCAGGTGATTTTTGGCCACACCGTTCATGTCACTCCTGATGTCGGCGAAGCTTCTGATTACATCGAATACTACTGGAAAGGGGAACCGATATTCAAAAATTGCGAGCATTTTATTCTTTTTTTTTGTAAAACTTTTTTGTTTTGGTTATATATCTTTGATTATAATTTGATAAATTGCTTGAGATCACAAATTGCTTTTGAGTAATTTGAAAAAAACAAGTCAGAAAACCAGAAGGTAGGAGCATCAAACAGAGGATTGCCACAGAGGATTTGTGGTATTTCTTATCAGCATGTACATCTCAACCAAACATCCAGCTATTAGCCTCTCTGTATAATCCAATTAATTGTTGTTTTTTACTGTTTTATGCACTGAAACGTGTTTAAAACATTTGCATTTGGCGTTTTTTTGTGAAATAATTAATTTTTTGACTTTGGGTTTTGGTCTCCCCTGTTGTTTCGATTTTCCACTTTTCCTATGACGCTGCTTGATAATGTTTGAAACACTCACTTTTTAGCCCACCTTCTGAAACCTTTCTTTCGGAACTTGTTTACTTGGGTGGCCCCTTTTTTGGTCAACTGTGAATAGTGTTCAGACGTCTCCTAAGTAATTTTTATACGCTAAAACCGATAAAAAAAGTTCTTTCCAAACAATTTCCGTACTAAAAAGACATGTTTTGAAAAAAAAATTGGTTATCGAAGGTTGACCAACTGCCTTGTTCCCCCAGGTAGGCTTAGGCCTAAGCCTAAGCCTACGTCTTGACAGAAAGCTAATCTCTTGGTCTTCGCTTGAGCTCATCGTGGCAAAACCCCTTCGGGAGCGCAGGGGGCTTGGTTGGTTAGAGATGCGCGCACTCACATACCTTAGACACAAATCACTCGAAAGGGACTCTGGATGCATAAAAACAGTATGCATACCAGAGTTTCTTTATGCGGTTAGGCCCCAGCTAACAAAACTATGTTCAAAATCCCATTTTCCGGTATTTTTGAGGATATGAAGGTACCTTTTTTGGTTTATTTAGCTTAGGGGACCAAGGCAGTTGGTCAACCTTCGATAACCAAATTTTTTTTCAAAACATGTCTTTTTAGTACGGAAATTGTTTGAAAAGAACCTTTTTATCGTTTTTAGCGTATAAAAATTACTTAGGAGACGTCTGAACACTATTCACAGTTGACCAAAAAAGGGGCCCCTCAAGTAAACAAGTGCCTTATTTTCAAAGTTGGTTTCCTCTGATAGGAAACCTGGTGAAGGCTCCTCGAATATGCAATAAAAATTTGGTATTGGTACGGAAAAAAACATTTCTGGTCAAAAATAATTTTTGGAAAATTTCTCAATAAGGAAAAACTTTTTTGGTGCGACATGAAATTCGTGTCCCAACATTTGTTTTTGTGCACTAGAATGTGGCGGGTCGAATAAAAAAAAATTGGTCAAAAATGATCAGTCCCCATGGAGCGATTTTGTTTTTGAGTGGGTTACTCAAAATGGGAAAATTTGAAAATTTGAATCGGGATCATACACATATAGGGATCATTATTGAGGCATTTCAAATACCCGAGCTAAAATGTAGCGATACCCGTCAGCCCATATTACGCACTTTCCGACTTTGCTTGTTTCTCGCTGCTCGATTTGGTTTCTTGACAGAAAGCTAATCTCTTGGTCTTCAGAATCGCTTGAGCTCATCGTGGCAAAACCTCAAAAATCACATATACAGTCAACCCCCGCTATAGTGACACCCTCGGGACCGGCCTTGGGGTGTCACTATAGCGAGGGTGTCACTATAGCGGGGTGTCACTCTAGCGGGGGTTTCCATGAAAGTCTTTACAAGTGTCACTATATCGAGGGTTTCCTGAACAAACTTACAAATTGCATATTCAAAGATACTTGTATTTGTACACTAAACAACAACAATTCATATACATCTATCAACAATTAGCGGGAAAAAATTCGTTATTGTCGGCTGCATCATCTTCTTTCGGCGCTCTTCGTGGAAAAAATTATATATTCCATCAGTGAAGCGAAGCACGGCAGGATCACTAGAGTTTTCTTCCACATACTGACGCGCTATCGCAAAGCCGCGCTGCGCTTCTATTCGGCTCATTGATGGCTTTTCCACTTCGACTTCTTCGGCATTAAAAAAGTCAGTGTCGCTATCTTCATCGGCATCGATATTGCTTCTCGAGACATCTTCGACTATTTGAGCTAGCGTGAGAGCACCACCTGTAAAAAATATTACAGACAGACCAACCCCTTTTTTGAAAAACTTGTGGTCGTCAAGTCATCTACGTCGATGTAATCTTGAATAGCAACGTCAGTGTCAATTCCACCAAGCTGTAGTAAATCAGTCCAGGCATTGAGAAATTTATCCATGGCTTCATCTACAGCTTTATCTGCACCAGCACCATCTTTTTCATGCAGGAAATCACCAGCGCCTTCTTCTGCATTGCTTAGCTCCTCAAAACATAAGATTCTAACTATGGTACGAAAGATATTTTGCAATTTACCCTGTGGATGAATTTAGCGTGACGGAAGCAGTTCCTGATAGTTTCCTTACTCACTTGTTCCCAGCTTCGACGAAGTAGATGTAAAGTATCCAAAAGAGCCAGCTTGTAGTTCTTGCCTGTCTCGATTTGAGAGATCCGCCAACGAAGAAGATGCTTTCTGTAGTTGACCTTGAGGTTTTGAATGACGCCTTGATCCATAGGCTACAAAAACTGGACTTTTTTGCATCAAATCAACTGAAAAACAAACCTGTGAGATGGCTGTTGTATTCGGAGGAAAGAATTTGACAGTGATTTGATCGAGTTTTACAGTAGTTGGATGAGCGGAGCAATTGTCCAGATACAGAAGCACCTTGCGATTGGCCTTCTTAAGCTCCTTGTCCCACTTCTTTAGATAAGTTTCGAAAAGAGCCCCTTAAAACTAATCTGTACAAGTAAACGCATTTCAAAATAAAATGACCTGTCATCCAGGCTTTCTTGTTAGCCTCATACTCCACAGGCACTTTCTGATTCTTAAAACATCTAGGTTTTGTCGATTTTCCGATCACTAGCAGTGGCAGTTTTTCCGTACCCGACATGTTTGAACAGACTAGTACCGTTATGCGCTCTTTGCTCTTTTTGCTACCAGAACACTTGTCACCTGTAATTATAGCCGTAAAGTAACTGCCTTAATAAAAAAAGGCTAAATACAAGACGGACCCTTCATCGCCATTGTCTTGTTTGGGAGAAGCTGCCAAAAGATACCCGTCTCATCCGCGTTGAAGATGTCATCTGGGTGAAAATCAGCCAATGCCTCTTGTAGTATCTGGTGCTGCCACTCAAGAAGAGATGCCACATCGACTGCTCCCGCTTCGCCCTGCACATCTTTGAACCGAATCCCGTGTCGCTCCTTGAACCTTTCCATCCAACCTTTGCTAGCTTCAAATTCCTAATTTCTCTGATATCACCAGCGCTTTTTCCTATAAACAAACACGTTAATGAGCAGAGACTGAAAAAGTGAAACGTGATTACCTTCAACAGGTCGCCACTCACAGGAATATTTTGACTTCTGACCTCCTTATGCCATCTGACAAGAGCTTCTTCCATTTGATCGTGTTTTCCTGCTGTTAGACGAGCACGCTTTGCTTGGCTGCCTCCATCAATAGCTGTGAATATAGCTTCTTTGCTGTTTAGAATCTTTGATACTGCTGGCCTTGAAATTTTGAACTCCTTCGCTAGAGATGACTGATTGCTATTTTTCGTAGACGCTTCAATGATAGCCTTCTTTTTTCCAAGGAAATCGCTTGGCGCTTGCTTGGAGTACTCATCTTTGGAATTTCTGCAAATAATAATGTTTACAAAATAGATGAACAAACCAATAAATTTTGTTGATTTTTAGCAACAAAACAAGGCGGGCAAAACAAGGCGAATGAAGCCACTAATAAATACTGGAAATTTCTAGAGAGAGCTCATATGATTCATTTTGAAAAAAGTATCTTTCAAAAACTTAGAAAAAGCAGATTTAATTCACTATACATGACATGTGTCACTATATCGAGGGTATTTTTATTTGTTGAGACCGGCCCTGGGGTGTCACTATAGCGAGGGTGTCACTATAGCGGGGTGTCACTATACCGAGGGTCTAGTCTAAGGCATTTTAGACAAAACCAACCAAATCGTATGTAAGGTGTCACTATAGCGAGGGTGTTCCTATAGCGAGGTGTCACTATAGCGGGGGTTGACTGTATAAGATTTTACTATATAGGGCTAAGAGAACTTGCGGTTTTGCCAAAAAATTTGGCGCCAAGTCAAAAAAAATTCATTCAATTTTTTATTTATAGATTTTCCCATAAAACCCCCAATTATCAGCTTTAAAGGCTAAAATTCCAATTTTTTTCTCAGCAAACCCCAGATCTAAATTACAAAGGTCCTCCGCCGTTAAAGGGCTTTCAAATGAGTATAAACTCCCATAATAAAATATATTTCAGAAAAAAGTTATAACTGGTGCAACGGACCACTCATGGTATTTTCCCATGAAATTCCCATATTTCAACTTCAGGAAGCAAAATCTCAAATTTTTTTCACAGCACACGGAGTTGCGTAAAAATTCCTACGCAAAAATTTCTACGCTAAAAATTCCTACGCAAAAATTCCTGTTGGTAAACGTAACTTTATTGAACAAATGTAACCGAACAAAAACAAATTCAATAACGATAACAAATCCATATTTTAATCAAAGTTGAATGAATCATCAAATTCTTCGACCAACAGTTCAGCTACAGGTTCAACTATCGGGTCCACCTCATCTTCTTCATCTTCAGTTGTGCGCACGAATTTGGCCAAGTGATTTTGCATTCGGCGGAGAAAAGCAACCCGATCTCTTTCCATCACATCCACAGCAGTGTATCGCAAGACGAGTTCCCGAATTTTTACTGTAGGAATTTTTGTGTAGGAATTTTTACTGGGCACCAAGGCAAAGTATACCCCCGATATAACAAAACCCTCGATATAACGAAACTTTTTTCAGAATTTCACCAATAAGCTTACCTTCGATAGAACGAAACCCACGGTATAACCAAACCTTTTTCGTAATTTTACCAATAAATTTACCTCCGATGAATCTTTAATGAATCATTCGAAATTTTATAGCTGCTTTTGTTTTACTGTAAAAACTTTTACAGTATAAATTTAATTGAATGTAGCCTTTTATGCTCGTTTTCATTTCCTTCTTCATTTCTTCCACATTTTTCAATAAGTTGACTTTTCTGTTTTTATATTGCGCGATGAACACTCCAAAAAAGCGCCGCATGTTGTCCCTGGCCGAAAAGAAAGCAATCAAAGCTGCCGAGAAAGAGAGCAACAAGACGAAGGTAGCGAAGCAGTTCCGGCGGTCGATGGCGGCAGCCAAGGAAAGCGGATGCGTCTGAAACGGGCAAATACGAACAGGTAGAGGCGGCTCTTGTCACTTGGTTGAAGCAAATCAGAAATCAGAATATGCCGGTGAGCGGTGATTTGTTCAAAGTAGGAATTTATACAATTTATTATTATTAAATCGTATTTATATACAATTGGCTAATTCTCAGGAGAAGGCGCTGGCGATCGCAGAACAAATAGGCATCAGATTCAAGCGCTCGTCAGATTTAAGGACCGTCGGTATTCGATTTAAGTGTTGAGCAAGGTGAAGTTGAGCGCTCGATATCGGATCTCTTAGCGAGTGAATGAAGTCTTGCAGGTGGTGCTGGCTTAACGACTTTTCTCCGACGACATTTTCAATGCTGATGAGACGGGACTATTTTAACCTTCTCCCCAACAAGACCATGGCGATGAAGGTGGTTACACCTTGTAATTGCATAATTTTAATGATCTTATACCTCTTTATCTTTAGGAGACAAATGCATTGGCGGGAAGAAAAGCAAAGAGCGTGTTACAGTCTTGTTTGCGCCAATATGTCGGGATCTGAAAAGCTGCCTCTGCTCGTGATTGAAATCGGCAGCCAAGATGCTAAAAAACAAAATGTCCGGTGGACTACGAAGCCAACAAAGCTTGGATGACAGGTGAATTTGCATTCAATTGGTCATATTGATCATCATTCCTTTTAAGAATTCTTTCGAGCCTCAGATGAAGAAGTGGGATAGAAGCTGAAGAAGAAAATCGCAGGTGCTGAGTTTATCTCGTCTTGCTCCTTCATCCACCAGACTTGAGCTCGACAACATCTGCATCAAATTACTCCCACCAAACATAACAGCACTTTCTCAGGTTTGCTTAAATGTTATTTTTGACAAGTAACATGATTTCTTTTGCCACAGCTATGGATCAGGGCGTGATTATGAATGTAGCTCCACTACAGCCTTCTTCGACACAGGATTTCAGAAGTGAGGCGGGCGTGCTACAGGTTGGACTTCTTGACGCTCTTCATCTACTTCGTCGAGCCTCAGGAACAATCACGGAGAACAATCAAGAACTGTTTTATCACGCCAAGTTTATCCGTAATTAAACGGCGAATAATTTTCATTTCTATACCTTTGCTTGACATTTAGGTACCGTCGAATGAAGAAGGGGAAGGCGCTGGCAACGCTGATATTGATCGAGCTTCCCAGCATTGATGAAGCCATGGACGGTTTTGGGATCTTGGACCGAACTGGAAAGGCTAGGAGAAATCAACAGCAGGCTAATGTGGTCATTCCTTGATGTGAAGTGAGTTAGTGGTCACATGTGTTTAATGGTACGTTATTGTTCGTCAAATTTTCGTTTTTATTTTTAATTTTATTTTATAATTTTCGTATTTTTATTTTTAGTTTTATTTTTAATTTTTTCTCCTTCTGCATCGTATTACTTTGATATGACCCCGTATTTTATCCGGGTAGCAAACGAAGGCGGAACTCTGAATAGAACCTCTTAACAAGTTTACAAAAACACGTCTTTGTAAACTCATGACCAGATTTTCTGTGGGTACATTTTATTTTTATAAACTTCCGCTATTAGACGAAGCTCTAGTCTAGAATAATAAAAATTTTTGATAAAAATCTTGCCGAACATTATAACAGCTCACCTTCAAATTCGTCTACGAGCAATTCTCAGCCCTTGTTACTGATGATCATTTTGAGACCGGTTGCTGTTTCGCTTTCTCACGAATCCATTCGGCCAGCTGATTATCAGTTCAGGAAGTTGACTTCCGGCCGCCGCCATCAAGACGCTTTCGTTTTGACCCTCTAGCCGTGTTATACTAAAATCAATACTTTCAAAGTTTCAATTGAATAAAATTCATACACGTGTTGCCTCGCTCATTTTCTTTTCTGCTGCCATTCCTGCTACGGTCACATTGAACTTCTGGTGCGTGGACGTTTTCTCCCCTTTTGCATATGCAAAAAGGGACAACTTTCTCCCCTTTTGCATTTTCAAATTCTTGCCTGTTTCATGTCGTTTTTAGCACGAAAGTGTTTATTACTTATTAGCTGTTTATATTGCTATATTACGCACTTGTACTTGCTTGTTCGTCTTGCGTAAGGAATGTAATCTAAATTTATGAATTTATCGACCATTTTACTTAGGCTCTCAGGATGATTATTTTCGAATGGTCGAACGAAGATGTCGCCCATTCCGAGGCATGAACCAGCGTCGTTGCACGTTATGTAAGTTGAGTAGTTCAGCTTGCTGGTTTGTTTATTTTTTTCTTACTTAGGTGGGAGATCATCTCTGATCGCGCGACCGGATTAATTATGCTCGCCTCAGATAGAAGCTCGCGTCGCTGGGCAATGTAAATACCTTGCTTTTGACGCCACGTTCGATTTGTGTTTTGCGAAGTTTTCACCAGTTATTGACTATGCACGGATTGGTAAGAAATAAATCCACTTTTTGTTTGTAATGCCGATACAGTTTCCAGGAAGAATGGGGACGAATGGGTTTCTCTGGCGTTCGTATTAATGAGAAATCGGACAGCGGAACACTACGAGCTGGTCATGAACGCGTTAAAGAGTATGGAGCGTCTGATGATCAAGCCAAAATACCAGCAAGTGTTGATGGATTTTGAGAAGGCAGAGCTCAAAGCAGCGATTGGAGTGTTTGGATTGGAGGTAGGTTGCTTTCATCGCTTTTGTTTAATTTATTTTACTACATCTTCTTATTCTTAGATGATAAAGGGGGTACATTTATAGAGGTACATTTATAAAGTCATTGTGCTCGAACTTATAGATTTATCGTTCAGAAAAAAACAAAGAAAGGGCGCAAATCAATTGAGCTGCGAGAGCGCGTGTGAAAATTTTCTCGAAAGGGCCTCTAAATTGGTTTCGGATGTCGACGGATCAGGGCTAAGAACTGTGAAGCAAAATTGATTCATCCCTTCCAAAAGTGCTGGTCATGGATATCTTCTTCTATGAACGTTTGGCAAAGCATGGGCCTGAAGCAGTGTCATCGTGGGTCAAAGAAGTCAATTTGTTTGAGGCCGACATCATTCTTTTCCCAATCCATCTCTCAGGCCATTGGACGCTTGCGGTAAGCATCCTTTCAGTGGATGATTGTGTACCAATTGCTCACAATACCTATGAAATACCTATGACATTTAAGGTCGCTGAAGTGCAAAATGGAAGAATCAGCTATTATGGCTCACTACACTGCTATGAGGAAGGGACCATTCAAAAGCTAAAGTAATATTTAACATTCTTTTCTGTTCAAATAAACTCTAAGTGTGTTAAGGGAATTCTTCGAGTATGAGGCCAAGAATAGAAGGAGATGGAGAAATCCGAATAATATCATTGAAAAATTAACCATGGGAAAATTGTCTGAGCGATAGGAATGTTTACTCACCGTTGCTGTTATTATTCGAGATGTTTGAATAAAGTTTACTTTTTATTGTTAGTGAATAGATGTACTGGTAAACGGTAAATGTGCTAAAAATGACAAATGCAAGTGCGTAATACAGCAATATAAACAGCTAACAATAAGTAATAAACACTTTCGTGCTAAAAACGACATGAAACAGGCAGGAATTTGAAAATGCAAAAAAGGGGAGAAACGTTTGTCCCTTTTTTTGCAAATGCAAAAAAAGGGAGAAACGTTTCTCCCTTTTTTTGCAAATGCAAAAAAAGGGAGAAACGTCCCTTTACCGAGCTGATCGAGTTCATTTTGCGAGCCCATTCTATCACCTCAATCTTCTTCTTCAGAATAAAGCACAGGCACCCAACCAAAGTCCTATTTACAGAGTATCCCCAAAGCAATAACTGCACGTTGTAAAAAATACCATCAAATGCAGCAAAACCTTTATTCCAGAACACAACATGAATTATAACGATTTTCCAAATGAACTTGTATTAACATTTCAGATAAGCTCTCTAATATTCATGGGCATTTCATCAATTTGAGTGGAATAGTACTGCTCGATGTCCCGAAGGATTCGAATGTCATCAGTCTTCACGAAGTTGATTGCCACACCTTTGCGTCCGAAACGACCTGAGCGACCAATGCGATGGATGGATGTACTAGCTCTATTGTTTGGAATGTCGTAATGATGACCAGAGACACTTGCGCCACATCAATCCTCGGTACCACACATCTGTGCTAATGAGTATACGACTAAAAACAAGAATAATGAAATGCAACTGATAACTTAAATAGTACCTGTCACCAGAGCGGAAAGATTTCATAGCTTCGTCTCGCTTCTTCTGGTCCATGTCCGGACTAAAATATCACAATAATACATAATAATAATACATAATAATAATACATAATAATAATACATAATAATAATACATAATACATAATAATAATAATACATAATAATAATGACACCCTGTACAGAATTGCGCAATTTAGGACCCACCAGCGCCCCTAGCTCCTATAGTGCTCAATCCCACAGGCACTCCTGCAGGTGGTAATCCTGTATCGTTACCCACCCCCATCATTCTACCTGCAGTCCAGCAACCAGTGGCAGTACCGTCTCAGGTTTTTCATTTTTTTAGTTGATTTTGATCTTTTTCGTCTGGAATTTTTTGGCCAACCTTGTACTAAGAAAGCCACTGTAACTTTAGCCAGATCACATACAAAGCGAAATATTGGTTTTACTAAATTATTACAACAAAGGTCATTAAGATGGAGACCAATCCAAGCACTGGCCCAGCTTCAGCCAACAATTCTATGACTGGTTGACAGACAGGAATGTGGACAATATAGACGAAAGTGAAAATATTCTCTTCCGACCAAGACCTGTGTGACTTTGCTCAACATATTTTAGATATTTTATTAGAAGCAAATAAGTATATTGTACACAAGGAATACATAAAAAAGCGAAAAATAAATTAATTAACAAATTTTGAGGTAAAACAAAGCTGAATTTTTAGCGAATACGAGTCTAGTTTTTTTAGTATTTTAAACAATTAAACAATTTTTCATATGTAGGGTTAATAAAGCGAAAAAAATTGTTAATCACTGAGATATGACAGGGGCGGTAGTGGCAAATTGCCACTACCGCCACCTGCCGCTTGCGGCGCCGGCGCCGAAATTTGAAAATGCCCGGCGACGCTTGCGGCGCCGACGCCGTTTTTCCCAAACGTGCAAGTATGGTGGCAATCAACGCATAAAACCCTCGGATACGGACATTTTCGCGAGTAGAATATCCGCGGATAAAAATCCGTAATAACTGATTGATTTTGGAAAAATGTGTGTACCGTATTTCCTCTACGTTTATTTTTTGGATCCCCGAAAATCGGAAAATTTAATGGTCGATCTAGATATTTTTGGGTAAAAATTTAAAATCTAAAAAGCAGAATCAGTAGAGCTCGCGGTAGTTAAGAAAATGCAAAAAGAACAGATCGAAAAAAAATCTGGTCCGAGATACAAAGCCTCAAAATCGAGGGGCGCGTTCATTAGAGGAAATACGGTATTTCAATTCCAATTTTCAACTTTTCTTTTCACGGTACATCTTCGTAAGACCAAAAAGATCAATTTAAAGAAATTTACTATAGAGAGAGTTAACTGCATTTTTCGCGTACGAGACACTCAAATGAACCAAGAGGACACCCAAAAGATTCTTGACATCGAGGGTAAATCAAGACTGCTAAGCATAAATCTGAATCATTGGGGTGGATCTGGACTATTGGAAGTGGATTAGGAACACTGCGGGTGGATTTAATAGTAGTGTTGGATTGCTGAGGATGGATCTGGACCATTGCGAGTGCATCAGGTGGCTTCAAATGGCCTTTAATAGTCCTTTCCCTTCCTTATACAGCCCGAACTCAGTGTTGGCGATGGGGATGCATATGACACCAGCGTCAAAGCTCCTTTGAATAAAAAAACTCTCAAATTTGAAGGGGCAATTTACCGAGGGGCAATCTGTAGAAGGGCAATTTGAAGAGGGGCAATTTACCGAGGGGCAATCTGTAGAAGGGCAATTTGAGGAGGGGCAATTTACCGAGGGCAATCTGTAGAAGGGCAATTTGAGGAGGGGCAATTACCGAGGGCAATCTGTAGAAGGGCAATTTGAGGAGGGGCAATTTACCGAGGGCAATCTGTAGAAGGGCAATTTGAGGAGGGGCAATTTACCGAGGGCAATCTGTAGAAGGGCAATTTGAGGAGGGGCAATTTACCGAGGGCAATCTGTAGAAGGGCAATTTGAGGAGGGCAATTTACCGAGGGGCAATCTGTAGAAGGGCAATTTGAGGAGGGGCAATTTACCGAGGGGCAATCTGTAGAAGGGCAATTTGAGGAGGGGCAATTTACCGAGGGGCAATCTGTAGAAGGGCAATTTGAAGAAGGGCAATTTACCGAGGGGCAATCTGTAGAGGGCAATTTGAAGAAGGGCAATTTACCGAGGGCAATCTGTAGAAGGGCAATTTGAAGAAGGGCAATTTACCGAGGGGCAATCTGTAGAAGGGCAATTTGAAGAAGGGCAATTTACCGAGGGGCAATCTGTAGAAGGGCAATTTGAGGAGGGCAATTTACCGAGGGCAATCTGTAGAAGGGCAATTTGAGGAGGGGCAATTTACCGAGGGCAATCTGTAGAAGGGCAATTTGAGAGGGGCAATTTACCGAGGGGCAATCTGTAGAAGGGCAATTTGAAGAGGGGCAATTTACCGAGGGGCAATCTGTAGAAGGGCAATTTGAGGAGGGGCAATTTACCGAGGGCAATCTGTAGAAGGGCAATTTGAAGAGGGGCAATTTACCGAGGGGCAATCTGTAGAAGGGCAATTTGAAGAGGCAATTTACCGAGGGCAATCTGTAGAAGGGCAATTTGAAGAGGGGCAATTTACCGAGGGGCAATCTGTAGAAGGGCAATTTGAAGAGGGGCAATTTACCGAGGGGCATCTGAGAGTTCAAAATATTCGCAACTCGATGTGCACCCCTCTCCTTAAAACCGTATCTCAGAAACCATGAAAACTTTATATTTTTAGAAACAAATTAGAATTCTGGAATTCGTGAAAATATTTGTCTTTTATAAGGTCTGAAAAAAGTTTACATGCAATCAGTCGTTTTTGTAAAAAAACGGTTTTTTTGGAAACAGCCGACGCCGACTGTACTTTTCCTTTCTAATAATTCGGGTTCTTTTTCTTAAGCACCACTACTTTCTCCTTGAAATTCATAGAAGGCTGGTAGTAAGGAAACTTTTTGGTGCTTTTGTAGTTGATCTTTTGGAAGGCAGGCACTAAAATTTACTTTGGGGCTGTTTGGATGGACTGTCAGAAAATCAACCTGCAAAGTATTCTTTGTGGGTAGCAAAATGGCTCTTCTCAGCAATATCGTGCACATTGGCTGTGTTGCTGCCGAGCACAATGTAGTCGAAACGGTCGAATGCGTGTGGAGAGAGGTTCTCTGTTTTGTTGTATCTGAAGAATACTTTGATTTAACTTTTTCTTTTCCAAAAAAAAGCATGCGGCACCGCAAATACTTTGATTGATATATTTGACTTTTGAGGATAGAAAAAAATCAGACCCACCTCCATGGGATTATTTCAGATGCAGTCGAATTTCGATACAGTGTACACCCCTCAAGCTCGTTCCCGCCTAGGGTCGGACACTTCTTTATCCTGATTTTTTAAATCTTTGAATATCACAAGGATTCTGATTTTGCCGGTCGTTTTAAAGAAATACGTCAGCTTGGCCATCTCGATCCGCACGTCTTGATATAGTGTACACCCTTTTCAGTATACACCCTTTATACATCCTTTTTAGAATTGAGATTTACATTATATAGAGACTTGCGGGTCTAGATGGCCAAGCTGCCGTATTTTTTTAAAACGACCGGCAAAATCGGAATCCTTGCAATATTTCGCGTTAGACTAACGAATCACATTCCCTAAAATGTGCTAAAAATCGAGGTAAAAAGGCGGGAACGAACTTGAGGGGTGTATACCATATAGAGACTCGACTGAGGGTACTTCACGTGTGCCTATCATAGTGACCGCCCGTCCGGCCGGGCCCGTCCCGTCCGGACGGCGCCAAAAAACCGGACGGTCGGCCAAAACGGCCGTCCGAGCGGCCGGCGGACGGCCGGCTAAAAACGTCCAAGACGGCAGACGGCCGGCAACGACAAACTCGGACGGGACGGCCGACGGCCGGTCCGTCTGAGACCGTCCTTCATTATACCGAACAAATTTTGAAAAAATATTTTTTTTTTTTATGTTGAAAACCTATGTTTATTTCATTCAACATGTATAATAACTAATCATTTAATCGTACTAATTTTCTTGCTCAAGCTTTTTATTCAAACGTTTACTACAAAATCTCGAACTTTGTTTCTCAATTCATCGAGATATTTTTCAAGTAGCTGTTGTGTTTCTTCTGAAGAATCTCCATCAAAGTAATCAATTCCTTTGTTCACAACAACATCTATTCCAATAAAAAAGCGGCGACGTTTTGGACAAACGAGGTAAAGACACTAACTATTTCTAAAACAACAAAAAGTTCAGCCAGATAGACCGATAAAAAAGTTAGCAATCGATATTTTGATAATTCCTGCTTCGTCTGGT
This sequence comes from Ditylenchus weischeri, assembly GCA_029231635.1. Classification (NCBI taxonomy): domain Eukaryota; kingdom Metazoa; phylum Nematoda; class Chromadorea; order Rhabditida; family Anguinidae; genus Ditylenchus; species Ditylenchus weischeri. The sequence continues at coordinate 5,484 of JAMRYI010001343.1, read as the reverse complement.
ACTGCTGAAAGGATCTTTTCCATAATGACAATGCATGCGGAAGGAAGAAGAGTGGGTATCAACGAAGAACACTTAAAGTCTCGAACACTTCTGACATATAACTCGATATATATTTCTTAAGTTGCTTAATTATTCCAATAAAGATCAATTTTTAAGTGAAAAAATTCGTCACAGAACTTTTTTCGCTATTCGAGCCGCCGGCGGACGGCCGGCGTTAGAAAATTTTAATCGGACGGCCGGCAGACGGCCGGCGAAAAATTCAGCAAGACGACGAAATATTGGACGGCCGGCCGTTAGAAAAAAATTTCGGACGGCCGGTCAAAAATGTCTAAGACGGGGACGGGACGCCGTCCAAATTTTAAGAAGCGCGGTCACTATGGTGCCTATATCAATGTAAATAGGCACAAAAATGAGCCTATTTGTGCCTAAATAGACTTTTTGTTCCTTGTGCCTATTTCCTAAAATAGGCACTGCTCCTTTTAGAACAATGCATTCATTTTGGATTATTTAATAGGCTATAGTTGAAAACACCCCTCAAAATATGTAGATTCCCTTGAAATTTATTGTTTACCCCCTCAAATTTTAATTTTACCCACTCAAATTTTTTTTGACGTTACATTCGATCATGAATCTGTCCAGCTGTATGCAGTGGAATTGAGTGAAAAAGTAAAATTTACCTGACCAGCGAACCTAAAAATCACAAATAGATGTTTCTGCAAAAAAGCTAAGAAAGATAATAAAGTTTTGGAAAACCAATGCTCCCATCCAGCGTTACGGGCACTTTCTATATGCGTTTTTACAAAATTATGAGATCTTTTCACTTTAGTCTGTGTTAATTACCTGAAAACATGAAAATAAGTCATAAAATAAAGACTAAAACCCAAGATGCAAAAAGGCCCTATATAAAGGTGGCTGAGCTGACGAAAAACACACAAAATCACTGCGAAAAGTGTGTTCACTACTGATAGCAATAGGCACAAATAGGCACATTTTTGTGCCTATTTACATTGACATAGGCAAACGTGCAGTACCCTGTTGTACATCCTTCTGTATACAATTACAAAGCGAAGTAAAACTTATGGAATTTCAAATTCGCGCTACAAGTCAAATCAATTTGATTGATGCTAGGCAGTGTTTTTCGAAAATAACAACTATCACTTTGCATTTAACACTTAACTTTTTTTTCATATACAGTCAACCCTCGATTTAACGTCACCCCCGATTTAATGTCACCCCCGATTTAACGTCACCCTCGGTTTTACGTCACCCAAATATGAGCCAATTTGGTAAACTGTGACTAAAATTTAGTCAAAGTAAACCCTCGAGTTAACGTCACCTCAGGGCCGGTCCCTGGGGGTGACGTTAAATCGAGGGTTGACTGTATTTTGTTTTCTTATCTCAGATGTGATAAGAATCTGTGATAAGAAAACGAAAAATATGAAAAAAAAACCGGTCATATTCAGTCATTTTCTTTGTACTATTATACTAGAAAGTTTTGTTCTAGAATTTATACTTCATTGTACTAGAAAGTAACTTACGCTTACTTAACATTACTTGTAACTTACCCGTTTGTTTCCATTTATGTTTGGAGAATTCTATCGTGTAGGTCGACATGGGAAAAATCATAGAATGTGGCTTTGATCGTCACCATTTTTAAAAAAATATCTGATGTTTTAGAAAATCGAAATCAATGGAAAAGCTTAAAATCAAAGAGAGTGGAGAAGCCCTGATAGACTTTGAAACTTCAGAGGACATTGATGTGGTCGAATCGTTTGAGGAGATGAAGTTGAAGCCGGATCTCCTGCGAGGAATTTTTGCCTATGGTATGTAATTTCTTATCTATTGTTCACGAGCTGGTAGCATCGTAAGTTTTATTCATTGCTAGTATTGGTGACTTTTTAGGTTTTGAGAAACCATCTGCCATCCAGAAGCGAGCAATCAAGCAGATTATGAGTTATCGAGATCTCATTGCGCAGGCGCAGTCCGGTACGGGAAAGACGGCGACATTTAGCATTGGTGTTTTGCAGAACATCGATGTCCCGACTCGCGAAACTCAAGCCTTGATCCTTGCTCCTACTCGTGAATTGGCAACTCAAATTCAAAAGGTAGTTCCTAGCACTTTTGGTCTGGTTAAAATACCCTTCTTGTGCAGGTAGTCCTTGCTATCGGTGATTATATGAATGTTCAATGCCATGCTTGTATCGGTGGGACCAATGTTGGGGAAGATATCAAGAAGCTGGACTATGGGCAGCACGTCGTGGCGGGAACCCCTGGAAGAGTGTTTGGTATGCTCGATTCGTTGACTTAACGTATTATACTGCCTTCTTAAGATATGATCCGTCGAGGAAATTTGCGCACTGAGCGTATCAAAGTCCTGGTGTTGGATGAAGCTGATGAGATGCTTGCTCAAGGGTTCAAGGTATTTTGGTTTATGGGTTCAGTTTCTCGAAGTACATTCTTATCAGGAGCAAATTTACGATATCTACCGCTATCTGCCGCCTAATATGCAAGTCGTCCTAATCAGTGCCACCCTTCCTCACGAAGTTCTTGAAATGACTGCGAAGTTCATGAATCAGCCGGTTCAAGTGCTTGTGAAGCGGTAAAATTTGTAGAAGTTGCCAAAGTGTCTACTAATTTTTTATAGAGACGAGTTGACCTTGGACGGAATCAAGCAGTTCTTCATTGCCGTCGAGCGCGAAGAATGGAAATTCGACACACTGTGCGATCTCTACGACACACTGACTATAACCCAGGCTGTTATTTTCTGTAACACAAAAAGAAAGGTGGACAATCATTTTGTGTTACGCTGGAATTAGATCTCATAATGTATTATCTAGGTTGATTGGCTAGCTGAAAAGATGCGTGAAGCCAACTTTACGGTGTCCTGCATGCAGTATGTTATTTTTCAATAGACGGATTAGGTTATTTGCATTATTCTGATATTTTAGTTCGGACATGGACCAGAAGAAGCGAGACGAAGTTATGAAATCATTCCGCGCTTGTGACAGGTACTATTTAAGATATCAAGTTATCAGCATTTCGTTATTCTTGTCTTCAGTCGTGTGCTCATTAGCACGGATGTGTGGGCTCGAGGATTGGATGTGGCGCAAGTGTCTCTGGTTATCAATTACGACATTCCAAACAATAGAGAGCTCTACATCCATCGCATTGGTCGCTCAGGTCGTTTCGGACGCAAAAGGTGTGGCAATCAACTTCGTGAAAACTGATGATATTCGAATCCTTCGCGACATCGAGCAGTACTATTCCACTCAAATTGATGAGATGCCCATGAATGTTGGAGAGCTTATCTGAAATTTTAATTCAAGTTCAGTTGGAAAATCGTTAAAATTCATGTTGTGTTCTGGAATAAAGGTTTTTTGCTGCATTTGATGGTATCTTTTTACAACCTGCAGTGATCACTCGGGGGATGCTGTGTAATTGCGACTGTGGTTGGGTGTCTGTGGTGTTATTCTATTTTCTCTTATCATTTACTTTGGCTTTCTACTTCGGCTTGCTAGTCCAAAACTTTTGGATTTGCTAATTTAAAGCGCTGTTTTTAATTGTTTTTTTACATTTTGAAATCGTTTTTATTTATTTTGTCCAACTAAGGTGCAGCCCTATGCGCAGAGTGAGAGAAATCTAATACTCCAGCAGCCCAATGGGCTTTTCACAGCAAAATGAAGTCCACTGATTCGCCAGGGTGCTATGTGCCACTGGAATGCCAGAAAGCGGAAATATAATAGGCAACTGAATATCAGAACAGTATTAAATAATTTCGCAAAATGCGGGTGTTTTTTTTTGTTCCTGGTGTTCCTGCTGTTCGTGGTGTAACTCTGGATTAGAATTTAGCTGTGCTCCACTTGACAGATTCTAAGTACTCAGGTGGTCAGATCTAGGTACTTTGGTGGCCCATCTACGCTTGAAAGACACAGCGATTAATTGTCAGAACAGTTCAATCTAGAAGAATATACACTCCTGGGATAATTATTTCGTCCTCAGTGGTGCTTATGCTTCCTCAGAAATACGGCACTTAAATTGCCTTTTCACAGCTAAATTCAATCCAGTGATACGCTAGGCTAGTGATAAACCGTCATGTGCCTTTAGAATGCGAGAAATTCGTAAAAAATACAGAGAAAATTCATTGGTTCCTTAGTGGATTCAGTGGATCCAGCGGAAACCTACTGGTATACGACAGTGTTTGCGTGACAAAGTAAGGTATGAAGAAAAATTTGACAATGACAATGACTGACAATGCTTGTCAGTCATTGTCACATAGCCCACGGTACTTGTCATTGTCATTGTCATCACGCTAAATTTTTTACACGTCATTGTCATTGTCACTCACTCTAAATTTTTCTCACACTTGTCATTGTCATTATCAGTCACGCTAAATTTTCTTAAACTTGTCATTGTCATTGTCATGTCAAATTTGTCAAAAAATCGGCACGATGTCATTACAACCGGTTCACTTACCAGTGACTTTTACTAACCATGACAAGCGCTATTCAACCGCAATTTATACTCACTCTTTCGATCTTTTGCCCTTCATGTTTGCATCATATAATTACAATCACTCCATACTCTTTTCAGCCAACCCAATCTTCATGAAACTCAAGGACAATAACAACGAACAAGCGACAGTTATCTCAGGAGTGGCAAAGAACAACAAAGAGAGAATCGAGGTGAAGATCCTACCAGAGGAACAAAGCGAAAAGGTGAGATTTTTAATTGATAAGTTAGTCCGATTAACCAATAGTCGATAATTCTTTCAACCAATCAACATCCTACGTGGTCGTAGTAGGTTTATTCTCCTGGGTCATCATCGAATGTCGACAATTTTCAGGTCATCGAGCGATTCTTGGATATGTGGGATCCTGCCATCAGACAACTCGCTGAAGAAAGGAAGTGGTTATCGATGAAGGAGAAGTGCAAACTCTGCGTGCCCTCCACAAGCTTCTTCTTCCATACTGGGACATTCTGATAGGACTACAAGCCGAAAAGACAGTGACAATCAGCCGCTGTCACCCATATCTAGCTTTGCTCCGAGCCCATCTTCTCAGTTCAAAGGTAAAAATAAAGTAAAGTGAAAATAATAAAATTAAATTTATTCAGACTCACGGTCTACAAGGAGGTACAATCTATCGCCGAAAGCTTGAGGCGAAGATGACTCGATACTTTCAAGTCGTTTATTTAAATGTCCTGACATTTCCTTAATGTAATGACATTTGCGCGTTGTCATGACAATCACACAGATCATGGTAAGTCATTCAATTGTCATGCCTTGTCATGACTTGTCATAGTCATTGTCACACAAATTTTTTCCACATTTGTCATTGTCAATGTCAGTCACGCTAAATTTTCTCACACTTGTCATTGTCATTTGTCAGACACAGAATTTTTTTGATACTTGTCATTGTCATTGTCAGTCACAAAACTTTTTGATACTTGTCATTGTCATTGTCAGTCACGCTAAATTTTTTACAC